>JAWZYT010000503.1:840000-927500 GCA_034508575.1 Petrolisthes manimaculis | reverse complement strand
TGATGTCACCAACAAAGCTCTGCCATTCCTGGGATTTTCAATCTTGTTTGTTAATGAACCTATCAAGACGATTACTTTAATAAAACGGAAGGGACTGATGGTCTAAGTACCCACGAGAGGGGGAACTACAGCAACTCTAAAAATATCCTAACGGCAAAAAATATTGTTAATAATAATAATGATGGTACAACACAAAATAATATATATACTTATAGATTGATTGATCATTGATACAAATAGGTATCTGGCGGAGCAACAGCTAGGGTCATATACCACCCAACACAAAATTGTTATCCTCAACTAACAAAATCATTAATTCCCGAAAGGGACAGGCATCATGACTAATTTACACACAAACTAAAAAACACACCATTATTAAAAGAACGCGACAATTTAACTAAAATATAAAAAAGAATCAAGACTAAATAATATCAAACCATCTAAAAAATATAAATATAATAAAATCACAATTTATGAAGGAGGCCAGCCTCCTTCACATAGGAGAGGGTGTTCCCTCCCACACTAGAAGCCTCCTCCCCGAGCACCCGGGAGAGACTGTAAGAACCGTCACCTACCCGGTACTCGGAGAGGTGCCTACGACGCAGGTCCCCAAGACTGGGACACTCAACAATAATATGCCGTACTGTCAAAGGGACCAGACAATCGTCACAGTAGGGAGGGTGAGCCATCCCCATTAAAGAGCCATGAGTCAATAATGTATGGCCAATGCGGAGACGGACAAGAGCCGTCTCCCACCGACGGGACAGGCCGCTGTAGCTCCACAAACCAAGGCGTTGGCGGATGTCGCGGAGATTGTTAGCCCCAAGGGCGTCCCATCTGTCCTGCCAGCAAGAACGAACGGCAGCATCTATATAGGGTCGAAGGTCCACTGCAGGGACAGGATGACGCCCGGCAGGAGGCCGAGAATTGGAGACCACAGCCTTAGCCAGGGCATCAGCCCGCTCATTGCCATCGACACCAACATGGACCGGGACCCAACAGAAATTGACTTTGCGGCCACGACGACCCAGGAGGACAAGCCACTCAAGGATGGCCAACACCAGGGGATGGGGAGAGTTAAAATTGCACAAGGCCTGCAAGGCACTACAGCAATCACTAAAAATAGTAAAAGAAGGCCGAGGGAGAGTAAAAATCACTTGGTTGGCATATAAAATGGCCGACAGCTCAGCAGTGAAAATCGACATGACAGAAGGGAGCCTACCACCACGGCAAAAGTCAGGAAAGACAACTCCAAAACCAACTCCAGCATCAGACTTTGAAGGCATGTTCTAAAATCAGGGAACGAGCCACTGGAGGAGGAAGATATTCCTTTTTGTCTGTAAAACAGGTGCAGGGGAAAACATTTGGAAGAAGCCATGGAGCCACCCTGGGGACCCGCACAGGACGAATCTGGAAGTCTTCAATTCCCATATCCTCCATAGCCTTCCTGACCCGGAAGCCAAAGGACCATGGTGTACGAGAATGTGAAAGGTAGTAATTAGACATGATATCAGATGACACCGCCAAGCAAGGAAGGGAGTCGGGAAGTCGATGTAATCAATGCCAACAACGAACCATCAATGACTGGCATCGGAGATCTAGAAGTGGTTCGTTAGCGTCCACCACGAGACTGGGGATTGGTGATGACCTGAACGCTCCGGTCGCCAGACGTACTCCAGCATGATGAACAAGGTCTAAAATTCTGAGACGAGCATCTATGGCAGAGGAGTACAACTCAGCGAAGAAGGGTGGCCCGATCAGACTCCCAGGTTGTATGGCTCAGGACCCTCAACAGATTAAAAGTCTTGAAGCAAGAGATCTTAAGTGTACGTAAGTGAGGAACCCAAGTCAAACGTTTGTCAAAAAGGAAACCCAAGAAGCGAGTCTCCTCGACACAGCGTATCCGATGACCATATATGAATAAGTTCGGATCCGGGTGGACACCTCGTATGCGACAGAAGTGCATAGCAACTGTCTTGGCAGGAGAAAATCGAACCCATGAGAACCAGTCCAACGTGACACCTTGTCAAGGGCAAGCTGCATGCGCCGCTCCGCCACTGACATACGGGAGACAGCAAACCAGACTGCTTGGTCGTCAACGTACAGCTGGTCAAACTCCTGTGAGGCCCACCCAGCACTGCCAACACTGTGCGAAATAGTGACGCCGAAACTCTTGTTCTGAACTCTGCTCGAAAGATGCACTGGTGGGGGGATTTCCTCCACGCCTCAAACCCCCAATCCCCCCACCAGTGCATATTTCGAGCAGAGTTCAGAACAAGTGTTTCGGCGTCACTATCTCGCACAGCGTTGGCAGTGCTGGGTGGGCCTCACAGAAGTTTGACCAGCTGTCCATCGTGTTGGCTATACCATCCGGAAGAGATGAGGCGATGGCATTAATTGCTACTGCAAACAATGTGACACTGAGGATGCTTCCCTGGAGGACACCTTCCTCCTGTGGTACAGATGCTGATAGAGCTGTACCAACTCTCACAGAAAAACTGTGTAACGGCCAGTACCGTCCTGACCCTATAAATAACACCAGTGTAAATAAATATAAATGAAATAAAATATAAATATGGGCAGCTCGACGCTATGACACTCCCTGAGGGTCAGACCGGCACTGTTGTTAGCACACAAAAAATAAGAAAGGTTCCCGTGATCTTCACCGAGCCTCAGTATAAGCCAATGGACATACAAGGTAGATGGGGAATGAAGAGTCTTATTATAAGTTAATATCCTTTAATTAATATTGACTAGTATGACACAGCAATTAGTTGAAAATTAACATATACAAATTATATTGTAATTTAATATTGAACTATGACTATCCCTTGATATTATAAAACCCCAATTACTTAATTAACAGAGCAAATAAATGATAAATATATATTAATTACAAGAAAATATTTAAAGTTAATTATCTCACCTACTGACTACTACTAAAAAAAATATATATAGGGTCTATCATTACTGTATCTCCTCAACCTATTGTAATAATAAATAGTAATTATTCATGACACGCTGGAGAAAGATGTAAACAAAAATTTACAAGATAATACCCAAAACTAACTCACACCAACAGTGATCACAGTACACTTAGTCTCCTGTTTCAAGACATAGACGGAGACACTCTGTGGTCCCCGATGACTCACTATTTCACACACACAGGAGAGACATACTTGACACAGAAAGAATAATAACACAGGGAGACCACCGACAATTAAGCTCAACCTGATTGACTGACTGACTGATTATTCTCACTATGACACCGACAATTAATATTGACACAGTTCACTGAACATTGACGGTCCACCGACAATATGGCGACAGACCCTTGACCACGACACCACACCTGATGAGGAGGGAACCGGTGAGACAATCACAATAATTAAATCAATAACACCTACTCTTTGGGTCCTCTTCTGCTGTTAGACATAATGTACACTCCCTACCTTATGGGTTTACACTCTGAACACATGATAACACCTAGATTAACCAATATTATACTTATCAAACGGGAGAGCAAAGTTTTCACACCTGATAAGGGGGGAACCGGTGAGACAATGACTTCCCTACCGAGTCCTTCTAGACACTTTGATAATTTCTTGCATCTTAACAAACAATAAAATATTAAAAAATTCATTCAAAAACAAATAAATAAATTACATCTATAACTAAACTTAATAATAAATATTTTTATCATTGTACAGTTCTAAAAGCCATTAAGAAGGAAAGGGTCACTTCTGTTTACAATCAGATAACAACACTTGACCAGGTAAAAGGAAAGTCAGGCTGATACTAAACTCGACAACACCTTACCTACCACCCAAGAAGACACTCACTCACACACACACACCTACATACAGTACACACCTCTTAGACAATTAACACCACCATTAAAACTGTCCGTATCCTGTTGTTCGTCTCTCCAGGTCTTTCCTACTCCCTCTCTTCATAGGAGTAGAGAGAGTAAGAGAGAGAAGGAAAGGTTAGGCTAATCTCCCTATCTCGATTACAATATTTCAGAATGCTTTTAGCACTTCTGTCCAGCGTTCAAGACTATTAGCTTGTTTATAGTCTGTAGCCCTGGCAGATGACCATCTTACAAAGAATAAGGAATAAAGAAGAGAGAGTGTGAAGAGAAGAAGGAGGAGCTAAAACAAGTCAGGAGGAGCTTGTGGGAAGTAGGGAGTATGGAAACAGCCGTCTAGTTGCAGTGGAGTATGAATTGGCGAGTTGACAGTGAGTGAACATCAGTGGGGCTGGACAGCCGGCAGGTAGTCAAACAATGATAGAAAGAGGCCTGCAGACAATCATCACAATAAATACATTTCCCCAGACACCTTGCATATATATATATATATATATATATATATATATATATATATATATATATATATATATATATATATATATATATATATATATATATATAAATACATTAAATATACAACACAATACTATACAACAATTGAATATAAATGTAAGGGTCAAACATTCCCTATCTAAATCTGCCGGTTAAACACCCAAGTTCTAACAATAACTCCTTAATACTAGCAATTAATACAACTTATCACTGTCCACACATTAAATACATATTATATAATCAACCTTATCATTGATACACAAAGAACATATAAATGCTTACCCAAATTCAGAAGAAAGAATTAAGAATAAAGTGACAGACACTAGATGTCTCACTACAAGCTAACCAAATAGGAGGAGTTTTATGAATTAGACCAACCCCTTTTTCTTCTGACAAATACTTACTCTAGAGATGTATGACAACTTAAGCTGAAATTGTATATAAACAGTGAAGCTTCACTAATAGGTAGGATTACTTAAACTGTCTCCCAGGGCTATAGGTTTGTCTCCACAGAGAGACTATACATATATAACCAGGCACATTCGTGTCATTCTCAGTGTAAATAAATTAAGTTTTAAATAGAAATTGAGAAGTCATTAATCCTTAAACACCCACGTCTGCTACGTTACCAACAATAACAACAATAACAACAACAACCACAACAACAACAACAATACTACAAGTCCAAAGAATCAAATACAAGTAAATTACCAGAGCCTGAACGAGTTAAAATCCTAACAGGACTGGTACATTTGATGGCAGCGGTGTTTCTGCAACAAAGCAAGATTGCAAGGGGTTGACTTCCAGGGAGTACAGTGAATAACATAGTTCAAGGACAAGTTAAAGATTTTACTTGTAAAATTCTCTCAGGTAATTTCTTCAAGTGGTATACTCTCACGACCTCTATAAACGAGGGAGATAAACCAAAAATTCATCACCTACAAGAGCCACCTACTTCAACATAACTGTAACTAGACCTACAAGGGAACTTCATCTACTTCACAACAATCAATCATCATTACCCCAGGCGTCCCTGTACGTAAATTCTCTCGTAAGGACAACGCCATCACTTCATCACTACCACATGGGCGTCCCTGATACGTAAAACAACGTCATCACTTCATCATCTCCATTCTCCAAGGTAAACACCTTGTTACGTAAATTCTCTCGTAAAAGGCAAGTCAACATTCATCATCTTCACTCCAAGAACGACTGCTAGTGTGTTAGTGTACGAGCTACTCATCACCACGACTGGCCAGAACACCTCACCTAGACGTCAACTCGTCGTCATCATCATCGTTGCAACTAAAGTACTAAACGTAGGTACACATTACATGTTACAATACATTATTTTTCACTTGTCCACGAACATGTTAGGATAAAATTAGGTTTCCTCATTACAGCCCAGAAAGAAAGAAAATAAGTGCCAAATTATAACTAAGTAAAGAATTCTCCCCCATTAATCTAAAGGTATCGCAATAACTTCGAATATCCCTGATAATGATCCATTACCCTCTGAGCTAGATTCCCCTGCCTCCCTAAAGTCTCGTTGTGGTGCCAACACATACGAGTACATTTTCTTCTTCTCCAACCATACCCCCATTAAAAGCTCAATCTGTCTACTATATCATCCTATATTTTCTCTAACAATGACTACTCCTCTACAATCTCCTATCGTCTCTATCTCTTCTATGCTAACAATGAAATTCTTACCTACCACCATTTCTCATGCAAAGCATTATACGGGAGATAATCCAAGATATGGGATTCATCTCTTCTTGCGTCATTTGGAGAAGGTATTTTGCAAAGCGAGTATAGAGCAGGACGAACATAAGATAGCATTTGTAAGAGAGTATATTGCACAGGATAGTCCAGCCACTTCTAGGTTAAACACAAGTGCTTTTTCTAATCCTAAAAATTTAACGTCATATGCCACATTTAGACAGTCACTTATTAATGTTTTTGGGGATCGTACAGTACATAATGCATTGTCAAGGGTTCAAAGAAAGATTAAGGATGGTAATACAAGGGAACTAGCAAAAGCACTTGCATCATCAAGATCGATAGCATTAAATTCGAAGAAATCTCAAATCATACATACTACTCACTCCAGGGGTAAGAAGAATTATAATTTTGATACCATAACTCAAGGGGAATCACACGGACAACGTTGCAAACATTGTAACGAAGATAAGCATAGGACCAGTGAATGTTATAGTAATAAATCTACAGGAAATTATCAAAGGATATCTAAGCATAAATACTGTCATTCACATGAGTCAAATTCGTATTCCTTAAATGAACACATGATCCTTAACATAAAGAAACAAAGCTTGCACAATCGAAACATGATGTATGAAACGAGACCACCACAATATTAAAATAGCATCAATAATCACATAAGTAAATAAATACTGTAGGCCCTGTCGTCGTAAATACCTATAATATAAGAATAATCCCTGTCTTAGTATCACATGTAATATTTCATTAATAATAGACACAGGAGCAGCAGTTTCCTTGTTGTCGGATGATTCCTTTAATTAACAAATTGTGCAACTTAGATTGAGCAGGTGATATAAAATTGTCACCTATGACTAGCGATAAATTACAGGTACTAGGGACACTAAACCCTTCCTTTACAGTTAGACAAGGAAACTAACCAAATACCCATAATAATATGCCCTAAACATAAAATAATACATTTTATGTATTAATGTATTTTAATACAGGATTGTCCAGGCCAAAATAAAAGTGAATATATATGTATTGAAACAAAAACCGGGAACAATTCCATTATCATAAAGGCCTACTGCAGATAATACTACATTAACACCAAATTTCGTCCATAAATTGAAGGTAAAGCTTCCATCTCATGTACAGCAACATATTAGTGTTCTATCCTTAGTAGAGTCTGGGAAAATATATAACCTGGGAATGTATCTACTTTGACTAATGTAAATAATAATAATATTGCTACTATCTATATTTTTAATAAATCATCTACCAATAATCAGAAAAGGACATATTTATGTGATCTGTACAAGATTGAAGTTAGACTAAATACCACAAGGAAATATTATATCAATTTTAACCCAAGAGTTAAAAGATAGTCATATAAGGGAAAACTTAGAAATTTTGTCAGGAGTCGAGATTTTCCAATTTATCATGATAATTTTATTAATATCCTAGCTACATATAAAAAAAATGCGATTGCCCTACCTGGTAAAATTTTAGGGAAAACCTATTTATAAATAAGCATATACAGTGCTGGCGGTTAGAAATGGCGCGAGGTGACGTGAAATCCGGCGTGCTGCCATATACCATAATTTCCGTGTGCTACTCTCTGTAGGCTAATATTTTATGGGATTGTAGAAAGTAGTGATATCTGGCAACTCTACTCTAAGCTTTGTCTGGGAAATTTAAACAATATAACATGATAGTGCTTCCTTACGCTCTCAGTGGGGGGGATCCTGCAGCTCCTAATTACCCTAGTTTTGTGTGTGTATTGGTTCACTATTCCCTCCAGTTACTAATTAGTATGGGTCCCAAGAAAAGACTCCAAGAACCTGACATTGCAGCTATCTGTGCTCTAGCCAAGGACAATAAAACTAACCAAGAAATCTCAGCTAACTCAGGATTATCAATAAGAACAGTACGGAGGTGGACAAAAAAATTATGTGCGGGCGGGAGTGACTCTATCCCATGGAGGTATAATCTAAGAGGAGGCGGCATGAGCCGCTCGTCCTGTACACCCAAAGTGAAGCAAGGGGCGGAGCCTATTACCCTACCCCCCATTGACTCAAAACATTGCCTCGCCCGCCTTACTCCCATTATAATTATGGTCTTATTTTCTCATATATCCTATAATCATAGCCAGAAAGAGACTTGAATTTGTTCCATATATGATAACTACATAAAATTATCCAATTCTGTATATTATCAAAAGTACTTAAACCCATTAAATATCGCTGTTTCCAGCTAGAGCATTACCTCTTCTCGCAAACTTTTCCTAGGAGTATGAATGAAAGAATGAATTGAATAATAAATGAATAGCTTATTTTATGCAAAAAGTATAGTAAAGAGAAGGTGATAGCTTACATACCAACCCACAGACCGTATTATAACGTTACAGAGAAATAACAACAAGTACAGATGACCACACGTGAATCTGGTATGCCTCGCTACTTGCGAGATACCTACAACAGGAAGGAAAGTGAGCAAAAATTATAGTTTGTTGACAAGCAGATAGTAATAATATTTTACTGTCTGCCTGTCAACAAACTACATATTTTTTCACTTAAATTTCATTTCGTTGTAGCCAAGCACCTCACAAGTAACGAACCATAGGCCTACCAGCTTCATGTGTGGGTATTAATTATATAAAGATTTCTAGTATGAGACTGTGGAAGGCCTTGTGTCACTCTTTAAGTATAGTATATAAATAAGATTATAATTTATACAGTAAGGTGTGTATAGTGAAGTGAAGATGTGTGTGTGTGCTGTGAAGATGTGTGATCTGCAGTGAAAATGTAGCCTATGTAGTGAAGATATGTATAGGGTAGTGAAGATGTGGTGTGTTGTGATGATGTGTATAATTAAGGTAATGGAGATGTGTGTATAGTGTACTGAACATGTGAATAGGGTAGTGAAAATGTGTATATGGTAGGTAGGCCTACTGGAGATATGTGATGTGTAGTGAAGAGATTTGTAGTGTAACATCCAGAACTGTCATGTAATTGAGTTGACACTCAGGTGTGTTGTGTTGTATCAAACACATTTTACCACTTATAAGCCACATGGAATCTTACCATGATGGCTGCATGTTACTGCATAAAGTGTGTCATCACTTCCTCAGTTTCAGTTCACTCTGATTTACACAGAAATATTAATTTTACTCATCAGTCCCAGGCCATATAATTTCACAATTATAAAAACTCTTTCCGCACATTGGCTTAACTTAGACTGCGGTTTTTTAACTTACACCTAAATTCTCAACAACCAAATAGTCTACATAGTAAACACAATTATAAATTAAATATCTATAAAACATTATGAAATATGCTAAAACATTCATAATACAATCTCTCAACAATCGAGTTATCCTTCAGGCCAACCCTAACTTAGGCACAAATAGGTCCCCCCATGCAGCCAGTTTATCTTTTATAACCCTGTCAATGCTATATATACGTCAGGTTATACATTAATAGTTAATATCACAACACTATAATAGCCTTGGCTTTACTGTTTTTGTGTGTACAGTGTTAATATTCTACAGGACATGGGTACGTGTCGCGGTGTGCGAGGAAGGTGATAAAATTCACTTCGTTGATTTGTCAATTTCTGTCGTATATTTTTCTAAATGACTTTCTTAACATACATATGAAATGTAGTAGAAAGACACCTGTCTCTCTGGGTACACCCATATGCTGAACACGCCAGCATTATCTTAAAAAATAGCAAAGAATGTTGGTGAAATTGATGGTCCGACATGATCAGCTGTCCAATGTTTTGAGTCAATGGGGGGTAGGGAGGACAGCCGACCAATAGAAAACTGGCTTCACCTCTGTGACGTCATGCCGCCTCCTCTTAGATTATACCTCCATGCTCTATCCCACCACCATACAAAGCACCAGGGCGTAAACGGAAAGTGACTGAGAGGACTTTGAGAGTTATTGGTAGAGAGCTGGAGGTCCAACCTCGCATCACAAGCCGAGAATTAAAGACTAAAAACCCAAATTTGCTGGCTGGAGTGGCTGACAGGACAGTGCGGGATTATTTCAAACACGACTTGGGTTACAGGTGTTGCCGCGCAGTACATAAACCCTGGTTAACTGTTGTTCATCGCAAAAATATATTAGCTTTTGCCTCTCAATATCATGACTGGGGTATTGATGAGTGGCGAAAGGTGTTGTGGTAGGATGAATCCACTTTTGAAGTTACAGTTAACCAGAAAAATCGAGTGTACAGCCGACGTGGTAGTGATTCCCATGACCCCAGATATCTTAACCACACAGTAAAACATCCTGATTCATTGATGGTGTGGCCTGTTTTTCGTACTATGGTGTGGGAAAGTTGGTATTTTTACCTAAGAATTTCATATGAATAAAGATAATTACTTTGAACTCATACTTGATGAGCTAGACCAGTGTATGGAGAAATGCAACTCTGATTATTTTATGCAAGATGGTGCTCCTTGCCATACCGCTCATTTAATTACCAATTGGTTTGAATTCTGTGGTGTTACTCTCCTAAAACCTTGGCCAGCAAATTCACCAGACTTAAACCCAAACGAAAACTTATGGGCGTATATTAAACGGCAACTAAAGGATGGTGACACATCTTCACTTCCACGCCTTCAAGCAGCCATACAAGATATCTGGGACAATATTAACTTGGAATACCTTCATAATTTGGCTGACTTCCTTCCCAAACGACTCAACATGTTAAAAAACAATCGAGGGTATCCTATCAGTTACTAATTTAGGTGAGTATCCTCATTAAAACTATTTTCACACAGACCATTTTCCACTCATCAATAGGAACAGGTTGTTTACATCACCGCGACATTTCTAACCGCCAGCACTGTAGACTACCGTACCTCATACTAGGCAGAAAGTTATTTTGGATGAGAGTATTATTAAAATTCTACCTCCCCCTTTTAACAGTCAAATGTTTTTGGTTTCAAAAATGATGGTGAATTTTGGGCCAGTAATTCTTTACAGAATTATAATGCTACAAGTAAATATAAATAGCCCCTCCCTCCTTTAACAGATGTTTGTCTAACATTGGGCAAAACATTTTATATTTTACACATTCAACTTGGTCAGTGGAAACTGGCAAGTAACATTAGAAAGTCACTCCATTACTACATTTAATACTCCCATGGTTATTATGAATACGTTCGTAGACCATTTGGGTTATGTAATGCTCCATCCACATATCAGCATATGTTCAATTTTCATGTTAGTGTTATTAATCACGTAGTCAGCGCTTAGCTAGACAATTTGATTATTTTTCTAATGAGGTACAATCACAATAATTAACAATAAGGAAAGTTAAACTGAGATTACATTAGGTAGACCTCAAACTTTAAAAATATCTATGTTTCATTTTATTACCAGGATATTATAATTATAGATTAGACATTAACCACCACTGGGTTTCATACACAATAGCATAAAATACGAACAATGAAAGTTAACTAACGTAAAATCACTCTTGGATATATGTTCGTATATAGAATCATTGTAAAGAAATTTATTCCCATTTAATTGACACCCTAAATAATCTCCTCAGGAGAATGACAGATGTGTATGGAAGTCAGAAAAGTTAATAAAGGTTAATTAATGTCAGCTCCAATTCGTGCATTTCCATCCTATTCATTACCTTAATAATAATATCACGTGTACAGATGCTTCTTCAGTAGGCTTAGGCACTGTATTTATGTAAGATATAGCTAAGTTCTATATCAGGTATGTACTTATGCATAAAGAATATTAAATGCACAGGAAACTCGTTACTCTGTAGCGGACCAGGAAAAGTTAGCAAATAATGTTAGGGGCAATTCGTACTTTTAGAAAAATCGTAGTAGGCTATCCTTTACAAATACTCGTGAATCACTAATATATTCTTGGCTTACTATAATATCAAACCTTAGCGTGAAAATTAGCCAGATATTATCTAACCATTAAGAATTTTTTTTCACATATTGATATTAACTACCTTCCAGGATGATTAAATAAAATAACAAATCTTTTAAACAGTCATCTTGTCTTTTAGTTCCGAAGTTACTCATGGACTTTTACTTTAATGTAGTTCATAAACATTAGAAATTTCTATGCTAAGATATACTAAGACATTATTTAACTCTGAGGATGAAAATAATGGACGAGATATACAGTCACTTAAATAACTTTACTCTTTATGATAAGATTTTGACAGAAAACTTAGTAAATGTGACTTGTAAACCAATTAAAAGTGATACATTAAATAAAGAAACCACAACCACAATATGCAAACAATTACTATACTCGATTAATGATGGATTATGCAAGTCCTGCCTGGGCCTCAAACCTCACTGAGACTATCAACACCCTTCACACCCATACAGAATAGAGCCCTAACGTTAAAGATAATGACAGACTGCACAGCTACCACACCTACAGACCACCAATCTTACTGAGACTCATCTCCAACACCCTTCACACTCATACAGAATAGAGCCCTAAAGATAATCACAGGCTGCACACCATAAAACCAAAATCAAGGATCATCTTGACATGAGAGGCACACAAACACTTTAGTCAATGAGCTGAGCCTGGAACTTCAGAGAGTACCAAAAAGGTGAATAAATATCATGTGCACTTTCAGCAAGGTGGATGTTTGAAGTGTTGCGAAATGGTTGGACATTCCAGAAATATAGCTAATCAATCACCTTTTTGGCAGCCTATCTCTAGCAAGTATCGTAAATTTTTCACCGAAAATCGAGAATAAAGTAATACAAATCGCAAGTCTTCAACAAAAGATCATATCAAGAGACTTCTAGTTGGTCTCATCTTATTCGTTTCTTAATTCTGCATCTTTTGGTGTATAATACATGCAACTTAGGACACAAATTTGTTTCATAATATGAGAAAAGTGAAGGAAAAGTAGACCAATTTGTAGTATTTTGTTACGACTTTGTTTACAAACTTTCTTTTGTTTCGGCCAAATCCGTATCTGGACGACGAGAACACAGGTTCTACGTATTTGGTCAGTTCTCGTCTCTGAAACCAAGCACTCCCAAGACGGTCTTGGTACCCCAATCCTCCGCTTGGACGACCAGATGACGCCTCAAGTGTGTATTCCTTTTACAGTTAGTCAAGCTTAAAACACCATAAATCGTGTCATCTGCTGCAGCCACAGAAGGCTATTTAAGTTGGCAGACCTATCGCCCAGGTTATTAACCCTTTCATTAGGGCAATCTTCGAGTATGATCGATGTTGCTGTAGTCTATATATTTTGAAAAAATATTAATTAATTCAGGGGCTTCTTATTGCTCTAATAATTTTTATTGTACTTTTACGGGTCTTATAAGTACGAAAATATAATATGAAAGTATTGTTTTACCACAAATAAGGTTAAAATAAGCAGAGCTTTCTGCAACCATTTTGAACAGAGCGGTCTGCGCGCCTCTGCCAGACGTACGATGTTAACGTTCCTGGCGCGGCCGCCAGCCCGTGCCACACACCTCACACACACACATACACAAGGCCGCTTGAATGCACATACACGCATTCTCTTTCTCTCTCTCTCTCTCACACACACATACACGCATTCTCTCTCTCTCTCTCACACACACACATACACGCATTCTCTCTCTCTCTCTCACACACACACATACACGCATTCTCTCTCTCTCACACACACACATACACATTCATTCTCACTCTCTCACACACACCTCTAAACTCTCTCTCACACACATTCTCTCTCTCTCTCTCCCTATCTCTCTCACACACATACACACATTCTCTCGCACGCGCACACACACACACAACCATAACGAACACACATACACGTACACACAACGAACACGACACACACACACCTGTCAATCTTACTAACCTATTCTCCCTCAGTCCAATATATATATATATATATATCCGGTGAATCTAACTTGCTTACTCTACATTTACAAAAATGAAAAGCTTCTAAAGATTACATGATGGTTAGGGAAAAATAGATAGGTGTTCAAAGATTTATTTACAGTACAATATACTGTATGCATGCATATACCGTACCTGTACATAATACAATAATTTTATCACTTTTCTCTCCACCTGCAAAGTAAAGAAATATGTTATAAACAATTCAATAATATTGATTTCTATACTGTCCCACTGTAAATAATACTATAATATTGATCCCTATACTGTCCTACTTTACAACAAACAAATATGTTAAAAAACAATTCAATAATATTGATTTCTATACTGTCCCACTGTAAATAATACTATAATATTGATCCCTATACTGTCCCACTTTACAACAAACAAATATGTTAAAAAACAATTCAATAATATTGATTTCTATACTGTCCCACTGTAAATAATACTATAATATTGATCCCTATACTGTCCCACTTTACAACAAACAAATATGTTATATACAATGCAATACTATTGATCTCTATACTGTCCCACTGTGAAATAAGAAAATTAGTTATTAAAAATGTAATAATTACTTCTACTGTACTGTACCGTACAGTGTTTCTGCCCTTCTTCAGGTAAACCAAAACATAGACAAAGTTAGTGATATATGTAAGGTGGGGGCAATAGCAAGAAGGGAGAGGAAATGTGGAGCAGGGTAGGGAGGGAAAAATGAGGAAAAAAGCAAGAGGGAAAGAGTGAATAGGGAAAAAGGGATGAAAGGTGGAGGCTGTGTAGAGATGGGGAATATTCTCTCCTCGGGTCCTATATACACACACCTCATATACCTCCATGCAAATCACATACCCCTCCAATATATACACACACACACTCACACATATCAATATTTCTAAAAATGTAATCTAGTGTGATATTCTTTAAAACATTGTGGAAGACACAATGCTACACCACAATCCTCACACATCCAGTGGGTGTTCTGACGCCTCGTCTCCCTTCTGTTTGTGTGTCTACACACATGACAGTTCCTTCGTGGCCGAGGATTTGTTGGTGTTGGAGGAACTGGACTAGGAAAGTGTCGTGCTGATAACCTAATTGGGTTTGTCAATGCAGTTGACGATCTTCCTGGCCTTGCTGTATGTGTGGCTCTACCAAATCTTACTATCATTTGTCTAATTACTGACAAGCTGAAATCTAGCAATGGAGGTTTCTTTCCAGTTTTTACAAGGTACATATAATATGAATTTAGTATGCACATGTCAAGCAGATGAAAAAATAGTTTTTTGTACCATTTTAGGGTTTTCCTGACACACTGTACACTACTGATAAGCATATCTGCCTTGTCAACAAGTCTCATTTTCTGAGTATATTCCACCACACAGGCAGGTTTTTTGATGGAAGCTCCAGTAGCACGATCTTTCTTATCTGTGTCAACCAATGTATTGCTGTGCAATGTTGTTAACATATGGACTACACGTTTGTCACACCATTTTACACACAGCATATTATCTTTGTGGTAGGAAACCTGTTCACCACGCTTCACATTAGGTAGTACAGGCATCAACTTCCTGTCTGACCTCACTGTGCCACATGCTCCTGTCTTTCTACTTTGTAAATACTTGAATAATTTAGGACTTGTGTACCAACTGTCAACATATAGATTGTGTCCTTTATCTAAATGAGGTGCCAGTAATTTTTTTACAACAGAACCAGAATACCCAAGTTCTTTATCAATTTCAATATCAGTGCCTGTGCCAGTATATACAATAAAGTCCAAAATACAACCAGTTTCTACATCACACAAAACAAACAATTTTAAGCCAAATCTATTACGTTTCTGGGGCATATACTGTCTAAAAGCCAACCTGCCTCTCCAAAGAAGTAGAGATTCATCTATACATAAGTCCTGAAATGGTTTTAAATTTGATGTGAACTTATTTCTTAGATAATCCACAACCCATTTAACTTTCTGTAATTTGTTACCAGGTACATGTTCTCTACTGTCACTAAAATGCAGATGTCTTAACAAAGAAAAAAATCTGTCTTGAGTCATCATGTCTGAAAAAGCTGGTGTTGCAGTTGGTATACTTTTAGTCCAGTAGTCTTTCATTCTGTGTTTTTTTACAAGGGCCATGGACATTACAACACATAAAAACATATACATTTCTTTTCTGTCAGTTGGTTTCCATTTGTGTAGTCTACTGTGTGGTGGAAAAGTCTGAGTGGTCATTAGAAAGTCGTGGTAATTATTAGTCTCCATTACAGTCTTGTCAATAAGATCATGAGTGAAAAATTCTAGGAAAAAGTCTAACTCACTTGAATCTTCAGACACACTAAATGAATCACTTAATCCTACATCTTCATCAAATGAAAAAAGTGTAGGTGAGAATGGTGTATTACTCCATGAACTGTCTGGTGTCCCTCTGACTGTTGGTCTGTCAATGTGACTCCTTGTCTTACTTCTGGAAGTGTTAATGTCAGTCTGTCTGTCTGCCCTCTTTTCTGTACAGCCCTGGGGATTGTCCTCCTATCCCCCATGTCACTGGACTGCTGGCTACTGGTCTTGTCCCCTGTAGATATATCATAAAATTCATCAATACCCTGTATATATATAGATAATATATGCATGTATAAATTATTATTGATAAAGGTCAATTAATGAAAAGTGTTTGTGAGTTTGAGGTAATAGATTTTGATTCCATGTATTCTGATGTACAATACATTGTGGTTTACATTTACAGTTAACACTAAATATCAGTGATAATGCTAGAAATAATGGTATTGCTCATTATGATAATAATACTGGTAGTAATGATAATGATATTGAAATAAATAACAAGATAAAACCTGGAAAATGGATAAAAGATAAAAAGAATGAATATGTAATGACTATAGATGAAGGTAAAATACATGCATTGATTACTCAATTAGATACTATGTCTGTGGAAGAAATGAACAAAGGACTCAATCAAATTTTAATTGACCCAGCCTTGAAAGTGTTCCCTCCAATTACAAGGAAAAATATATATAAAGGTTAGTAATAATAATAAATACTATACCCAATAATTTCCAATAGGTTTCATGTGGTTACTCTATCAAGTAGTCTAGCTCAACTATTTTATAATTTATTGAATAACTGATGGCATCACCCAGAGGGCCAGAACCAAAACTTATGGTGCTTTATTTATTATAAAAAACTGAAAGTAGGTTATATATAGACTGCATAAAGACTGCTGTGCCAGTCAAACTACTCACACTCAGGTAGGCCTATGGATATGTCATGATCCAGGTCTATAGCTTCAATCCGTCTTCGTTTCCCTTCTCTTCTTCCTTGATAATCATGGCTAACTGTTGGTGGAATATATACATAAGTAAATGATCAGCTTTTACTATTTTTTGATGAACAACACTGAAATGAAATTTTCTGAACATTATACAGGAGAATGGACGGGTAGAAACCTGTCTGTCTATAGTGTACCATAGTCATAAAATGGGTGATAACTTTAGTAACAGTGTCGGAAAACATTAATTGCACACCACCCATCTTCAGTACATACCAATACAAGAATAGAGGAAAATAAATAAACTTTACAAGGAAGGAGTGGCTATGTAGAATAAAAAGATACTGCCATCGTATTTCGTAACTCCCACAACTCATTTGGTTGCTAAGAAGAATGAGTGCACTTCAGACCACAGCATTTTGAAGTGTGTGAGTCTACCATAGGCCTCTCCGAACTTACAAAATTTCCTCCAGTCTGCAATGTCAACAATAATACCAAGTGTCACATTGGTTAGGTCTCGAGAAATGCTGTATTCAATACAGTATATGATGTAAACCGAAGTTGATTATTATTATTAGACTATTATAAAGAATAACCCATGGTTAGTTTCATGGCTAACTTACAACCCAAGTGTCATTACAGTTGCACCAGCGATCCCTCCTAACGTTAGGGTTTTCGCAAGGTTTTATAACGTATTACATGATACATCACAAGTGTAAGTTACAGTCATACATCACTGAACACCTGTATACTGTTTGGGCCAAAAAATCTATAAAATAATACAAATATACAATGCATGCTGGTTTGCTAACTTAAATGTTTCCATATTCTAACATCAAATTAAAACTTGTAATAAACTCACCGTCTATATTCTCTCCAGTAACACATGAAGAGTCTAATAAATCTTCATACATTGAATCATCGCCTCCATGGAGCTCGTAAAAGTCACCAGCCACACCAGACGTACACCCAGCTTCGTTCATGATGGTGACTGAGGAGTTTGGCGCCTTTTCGTGTTATATAATCGCTGCCGTAGAGAGCCCGGGGCGTACCGTAGGCTGCAGTTGTCGTACAGCATTCATATACTTTTATATTTATGTAATATTATTACTCCAAGCTACTATATATACACGAAACTAATTATAAAAGTACATATAGTGAATAAACAACTGTCTGGTAAATTGTGGATTAGCTTTGTGCGTGTGTTATGAAATAGGAAGTAAAGAAAGACGTATCCTCAGCATCCGAGTTGATACCCCCCCGCGTCGACACGAATGAATGGGTTAAGGGCTGTATGATTGGCTGATAAAGGTTTCTGGTCAATCCCATCAGAAGGGTAGTGCCCATAGTTATACAGGGTCGGCTCACGTGCAGTCTAACCCCCAACTACCACCAACTTTCTCTGACGTCACTGTGTGTGTGTGTGTGTGTGTGTGTGAAAAAGAAAACGAGAGAAATGAGAAACGAACACTACATGGTAAACTATACATACTATTATCAGGAAAAAGAAAGTACAACATTTCAAATTGTAATATATTTAATAGTGTTTTACTGAGTTGCAAGACGTTGCAGTAAGTAGCCTACTCGATTTAAAAAAAAGTTTCATCCTCCTATTCTTTTAATGATAATGATAATTATTATTATTATTATACTATTATAATATTCTTATTACTATATTATTATTATTATTATTATTATTATTTGTGATTCTTTTTTCTATACCTCAACCTCAGGACTGTAGGCTGTCAGTAGCCCGTCACTCTTGGAAGCAGATGGGACGGCTGGCCATTCTTTGATAATTTGTCTTGTGATTGGTGCAGCCAGCACCTCCAGTAAGCGCGTCCCTCTTGTGAAGTCCTTGTTACAGTAATTACATTTAAAAAAAGGCGAATTCACACCCGCCGTGGCTATGCTCTCAGTTTCTTTACGTATGTAGCCCGTATGTAGCTGTATGTAGCCCGGGAGGTGGGGACGCTTGGCGGGGGGGGGGGGGGGGATGTTGGACCAATGAGGGACGCTCTTACTGGAGGTGACCAATCACAAGACAAATTATCAAAGAATGGCCAGCCGTCCAGCATCTTTGAATAAGGTCTGGCATGTTCCATGTAATGAGTTGACAACGATGTAGGGGTATTTTCTTGAAGTGTCGGCGTAGCCAGGATAATTGACAAACAGCTGGCCTCATCAGATCTCCTCGAAACAATCCCAGACGTTTTCTCGTGTACTCGAACGTCATCTCCAAAACTGGTTTAAACTGACCCAGACCAGCCTGCCAACCCACGTGGGGGCTGTCTCAACTAACCACGGATGTGCTTATATGCCCTCAACAAATGGCAGGGTCCTTTACATCTCGCAACCAATCAGAGACTTGTGATCGGCAGTATCAACCACTCAGAGACTTGTGGTCTGCAGCAGCAACCAATCAGCAGTCTTGAATATGCTAAGAAATTGCGAGATGGTAGTCTCCTGGTAAAAGTGCTGAACTCTTCCCAGCTTAAGGATTTACTTAAACTGACGCTGATTCATGATCTCAGGGTGAAAACCACCATTCCAGTTGGGCCAAATACCTGTAAGGGCGTCATTTTCCAAAGGGATTTGGCAGTACTGGATGATGCAGACATTCTAGAGGGAATGAAGGACTCCCACGAAGCCTGCATCGAGGACTCATCCAGCTCGTCGTGCGTCGAGCTGCTCGAGGACTGGCTCTGTGACTCGTGGAGAGGAACAGGGGATGGAGGCTACCACCTCCAAATCATCCCGTGGGAGGTCCCCGGGAAGTGCAGGGAAGGAAGAGGGTACTCCTTCCCAGCACAAGAACGTTCGCCAAGACGAACACGGACCCCCAAAACCCCGTAAACCACGATAATCTTCGCACTAACCATAGTACAATGGAACTGTCGAAGTCTTAGAGGTAGATTAAATGAACTCAAACTTTTGGCCTGTACTTACGCTGCCGATATTATTGCCCTTCAGGAAACTCATCTGGATAACCAAGTCGAAGACGAGGTTATCCAGCTTCGGAACTACAAGTTAATTAGGAGGGATCGAAACAGGAGGGGGGGAGGGGGGGTAGCTCTCTACATCCGCCGTTCCCTCCCTTTGACTGAGGTGCCATGCAATTTCCTTCTGGAGTCTGTCGCCTGCAGACTGAAATTCGGTGGCACTTACCTGACTGCCTGCTCTGTCTACTGTCCTCCTGATACAGTAGCTTATGATTAATTTTTTGATCTGCAGGACAGTCTGCCCTGTAGAAAATTAATTTTAGGTGATTTTAATGCACATCATACGTTATGGGGTTCCCTGCGGGATGACAGGAAGGGGGAGCAGATGGCTAGGCTCATCAGTGGTTCCGGTTTAGTTCTTCTGAACGATTGATTGATTGATGGATGGATATTAGGCGCCACAACATCGAGGTCCTATAGCGCCAGAAAAAGGTGATAGAGAGGTGTGACAGCAAGCAGGAAGGAAATAAAATAAAAAGAGAGATAGTTGAAGAACTGAAAGATGGGAACTATTTAGTCTGGTCTCTCACTGGCGACCTTCCTAGCATGGGAAGCCCTCTCTACCCGATATCGGGTAGAGCAGGGGCCGGAGCCCCCTCTAGTCTAGCTCGCAAGGTCACAGAGACACACAAGCCCCCCCCCACCTCGGCAAGGTGGTTCCCGTTAGCGGGGTCTTCTGAACGACGGTAGTCCGTACGGATCTCAGGTGTTTTGTCTCTCACATAAAATATAAAATTCATCTCCTGTGGTTAAGGCAGTGGACCAGAGTAAACATCAACAATAAAGTAAAGGAAGTTATTGAACCCTGGGCTACGTCGTCCTGGCGTAGTCGAAGGGACGAGGTTGTGTTGGCCTGACTAAGGCTAAATGCCACATGGGTAACCATCTACAAGCCTATGTGAATAAAGATTTTCCACCCATGTGCACATCATGTAATGCAGTACTATCTATCAATCGTATATTAATATTTTGTTCTGAATTTGAAATTCAGAAAAGCAAAATTAAAAGATTTTTCCAACTTATAAATAAAGCTTTCACCATCAAAAATATTCTATCTGATGATAAGAATATTATAAACAAACTGCTGAGTTTTCTGAGGGAGACAAAACTTTATGACCTTATATAAATTGATAGAATAAAATGGAACCATTGGCTTAATGATCTTTGACTATAATGTCTCTGGTTGATAGCCAATAAATCCAACAAGGGATTCGAGGCAGTAGAGTCTTCAACTCTCACTCCATCACTTGCCATCTTTGTTCGACATGTCTGTTCGTTATACGAATAGAGTCTTAAACTCACTCCATAACTTACCATCTCTGTTTCTGTCATATTTGTTACTATCATATTTGTTACTATCGTATTTGTTCAAGTGAAGACCTAGACTCTCACTAATTGGTACGTACCATCTTTGCTCTTGATCCATTAACTGTTTTATTATCTATTATATTAAGTTGTTTATTATTAATTATATTTGGGTGTCCTTATTGTTAACGTACTTTATCATCTTATTTGTTATTGTAAATATTGTAATTATTTGGTAATATACTTGTTAAATTCGTTAGTCATTGTTTTACATTATTCTTTCTGGGGAAACATCCATTGAGATATAGCAGTGAAGTTCCCGTTATCTTTATTTGTAACTCCATCTTTTCTAAGGGTTATAACTCAAAGCTGTTTACAACCTTAATCTTCCCTTTGACATAAACTACCCAAATCAGGGGTTTGTAACAGATGTGGGGGCCTGTCCGGGATTGTTTCATTCTGTTCAGAATTGGGCACCTGACCAGAGTGACATTTTGTTTTTAATAATTGCATATCTGTTTTAGTCTGTAAATTAATTTGTTTATTGTTTAAGCCTATAAATGATCTATGATCCAGATGATATTGGTACGTTTAGGCAGTATTCATGTTTAAGACTCATTATAGTTCTGCAGTTCGCTTCAGTGAATGAATTATACAAGAGTTCGAACAGAGATGGTATTGTGATGTATTGTCTCGCATCGGTTATAAAGTTATCACTTTCGCTCATTCATATTAATCATGTCTTGTTCAAAAATGAACTGTGTCAGATTCCTAAAAATCATACCTTGGCCCTACCCATCATTTAAGACCGTAGTAGTGTTACATCTTTTCGCTCATTGCATCGGGGGACACAAGGGTCATATCTTTCTTAATCATTCCCCAGGTTAATATAAGTAAAATATGGAGTGCTTTTGGAGAATAGTCTCAGTCACGTTCTGAATGATTATTTTTTTTATTGAATGCTAAGACCGGACGTCTTTTCATTCATTCACACAGAGATAATAAAATTCTGCGTAGTCCAAAAAGAGGCCCACAGAGATAAATAAAAAATCCTGTGATTAGTCCAAAAAGAGACACACAGAGATAATAATCCTGTGTACTTTATTAGCAAAACTCCTATAATGCTTATACCTTGGTCTTACCCATCACTCATTAATATAAGGGGACATAAGGTTCGCCCTTAGTTGTTATAGGAGGCCAGCCTCCTCCACATAGGAGAGAGTGTTCCCTCCCACACTACAAGCCTCCTCCCCGAGCACCCGGGAGAGACTATAAGAACCGTCACCCACCCGGTACTCGGAGAGGTGCCTACGACGCAGGTCCCCAAAACTGGGACACTCAACAATAATATGCCTCACTGTCAAAGGGACCAGACAATCATCACAGTAGGGAGGGTTAATCCTGTCCATTAAAAAGCCATGAGTCAATAATGTGTGGCCAATGCGGAGACGGACAAGAGCCGTCTCCCACCGGCGAGACAGGCCGCTGTAGCTCCACAAACCAAGGCGTTGGCGGATGTCACGGAGCTTGTTAGCCCCGACTGCGTCCCATCTGTCCTGCCAGCTGGAACGAACGGCAGCATCTATATAGGGTCGAAGGTCCACTGCAGGGACAGGATGACGCTCGGCAGGAGGCCGAGAATTGGAGACCACAGCCTTAGCCAGGGCATCAGCTCACTCATTACCATCGACACCCACATGGGCCGGGACCCAACAGAAAGTGACTTTGCGGCCACGACGACCCAGGAGGACAAGCCACTCAAGGATGGCCAACACCAGGGGATGGGGAGAGTTAAAATTGCACAAGGCCTGCAAGGCACTACAGGAATCACTATAAATAGTAAAAGAAGGCTGAGGGAGAGTAAAAATCACTTGGATGGCATATAAAATGGCCGAGAGCTCAGCAGTGAAAATCGACATGACAGAAGGAAGTCTACCACCACGGCAAAAGTTAGGAAAGACAACTCCAAAACCAACTCCAGCATCAGACTTTGACCCATCTGTGTACACAGGGAGGGACTCCCTGTGAGTGAAGGTATGTTCTAAAAACAGGGAACGAGCCACTGGAGGAGGAAGATATTTTTTTTTGTCTGTAAAACAGGTGCAGGGAAAAACTTCTGGAAGAAGCCATGGAGCCACCCTGGGGACCCTCACAGGAGGAATCTGGAAATCTTCAATTCCCATCTCCTCCATAGCCTTCCTGACCCGGAAGTCAAAGGGCCAAGGTGTACGAGAATGTGAAAGGTAATAATTAGACATGATATCAGATGACACCGCCAAGCAAGGAAGGGAGTTGGGAAGTCGATGTAATCGATGCCAACAACGAACCATTGAGGACTGGCGACGGAGATCTAGAGGTGGTTCGTTAGCGTTCACCAGGAGACAGGATTGGTGATGACCTGAATGCTCCAGTTGCCAGACGTATCCCAGCATTATGAACAGGGTCTAAAACTCTAAGACGGACATCTGTGGCAGAGGAGTACACCTCACACCCATAATCAAGTTTTGACCTAATAAAAACACGGTATAGGCGAAGGAGGGTGGCCCGATCAGCCCCCCAGGTAGTATGGCTCAGAACCCTCAACAGATTAAGAGCCTTGAGGCAAGAGACCTTAATTGTACGTAAGTGGGGAACCCGAGTTAAACGTTTGTCGAAAAGGAGACCCAAAAAGCGAGTCTCCTCGACACAGCGTATCCGATGACCATACATGAATAAGTCCGGATCAGGGTGGACACCTCGGATGCGGCAGAAGTGCATAGCAACCGTCTTGGCAGGAGAACATCGAAACCCATCAGAACCAGTCCAACGTGACACTCTGTCAAGGGCAAGCTGCATGCGCCGCTCCGCCACTGACATACAGGAGGCAGCAAACCAGACTGCTAGGTCATCAACGTACATCGAGTTGGCTATACCGTCCGGAAGGGATGAGGCAATGGCATTAATTGCTACTGTAAACAATGTGACACTGAGGACACTTCCCTGAGGGACGCCCTCCTCCTGTGCAACAGATGCTGAGAGAGCTGTACCAACCCTTACAGAAAAACTGCGACCACTAAGAAACTCTTTAAGAAAGCGTGGAAGGCGACCTCGCAGGCCATATACATGGAGCTGCTGCAGGATGCCATATTGCCATGTAGTGTCATATGCTTTCTCTAAATCAAAGAATACACAGACAAGGTGTTGATGTCGTGCAAAGGCCTCACATGCAGCAGCTTCCAACCTGACCAGAGCATCTGTAGTGGAACGATGTTTACGAAAAGCCTACTGGGACAGAGACAGGAGAAAACTTCCCCGCCATCTTACGGACTCTCTTGAACACTTGGGTGAGTTGAGTTTTACTATTAATTGAAGACACATAGGCCTTCCAAGATGCACGTCGTGCCTCTTTTAAAACTCGTCTAGCCCGGGCCCTTGCCCGTCGGAGGTCCTCTAAAAGAGTTGGGTCCCCACGATTGCGACGAAGGTGAGAGAAAGCAGCGCGCTTCTCCCGCACAGCAGTGGTGCAGACTGGTGACCACCAAGGGACAGGACGTTTGGGAAAGTAGCCAGAAGTGTTAGGGATAGAGTTGAGAGCGGCAGAGTGGAGTACATCAGTGAAATATGTTACAGCCTCATCAGAGCTACCAAAATCGGCTACTGAAGAGACCGAAGAAGTTAGCTCTCTAAATAACTGCCAGTCAGCCTTCTCTAATTTCCACCTAGGAAGACGAGACTGAGGTTCATACTTGTTACCTTCTAAAAGTATAGGAAAATGGTCACTACCATATAAATCAGGCAACACTCTCCAAGTAAAATCTAACAGAGAATTGGGTGAGCAAAGGGAAATGTCAATGGCGGTAATGTTACGGTTTCACCTTCATTGGAGGGCTACTTATAATAACTTACTTAATACTTACTTATATGAGTCACTTAGACACTCAGACTTACACCATCACATGATGCTCTAATACTGCTGACCTACGCTTGAACGGGAAGAGAACGGGACTCACTTACTGTGGGAACCAGTAACACACCAGCATAAAGTGACGATACAGATCATATGATACACAAGGGACGCGACCTAGTTGCGCTCCTACAGCCCCAGTTGGCTACCGATAACCGATCCGATCACAGGTTATCCTAGCGTGTTATCTCTCCTTAAAGTTAGCTTCCTAGCCTAGCTTAAACCCGTGCAAGCTACATATTGTGACTCTGTAGACTAACTTGTGTTATAAATAAAAAGTGATTAATTTAATTTAATCTTGCTAGTATTTTCTCAATCCTAATAATTATAAAAAGCCTTATAATAAAATCAAACTCCGAAGAGACATCAAAAGACAGCCAGTTGCCTGCCACCTATTCGTGTACTCTCGTCACTTGGTGTAAGTAAGTTACGCCAGAACAGTAAAAATCCCAGTTGGGCTATTAAAATGTGTCACATCTCCCGTATTTAAAACCCCTAATCCCTCATCCTCAATAAAAGAAGCTAATAAAACACCCCTGGGGTTGATCGAACTATCACCCCACAGAGGATGACGCCCATTAAAATCACCCAATAAAATAAAGGGAGAGGGAAGGTCCCGTACAAGACGGGTGAGATCACCCCTCTCTACTGTAACACTGGGAGGAAGGTATAGACTGCACACAGTGTAGGTAACAGCAACAGCCTGGAGTGGTGTGTCAAGCTCCAGGCTCGTGCATGGACTATCTCGACGAACTAGGATGGCAGAGCCACCATGGTGACCCTGCCCTTCAAATGAAGTGGAATAAAATGCAGAATATGCTGGAGGACTGGCAGGAATGTAGTACCCAAGCATTGTCTCTTGAAGAGAAACATATGCAGGAGAGAAACTAGAGAGAAGAATGCGAAGTTCTTCCCAAGAAGCACGCAAGCCACGGAAATTCCACTGAAGGACCTTGAAAAGTGTTACTTTGGTCCTGGTTTATGGGAAGCCTCATGGAGGTACTTCCCACTACCACCTCGACCTGAGGGTCTACTCAAACGATACGTTTTGTCAAATCCTGGGCCACTAGAAGAGCGAACCCGAGGAGTATTACTTGGAGTAGTAATTGGGACCCATTGACGAGTCCCTGAAGCATTAGATATGTTTGAAGAAGATGAAGGTATATGAGCAGGGATATTCTTAGAAGCATTTACATTGGTATTGTCCTGTGCAGCAGTGGTATCACTGACACAGGCAGACACATCAACATCCATAATACAGGTGGTAGAATCACTCTGCTGTTCTAGCGGAGAAGAAACTGAATCTTTTGAAGTCGCGACATCAGTGGCATCCACATTATCTTCACGCTCCTCTGATGGTCCTGAAGAAAACTTGCGAGGAGGAACTTCTGTTGAATCAAGAGAGCCACGAGAACGCTTCTGGTGACATTGAGAGGAAACTATGGATGAGTCCTCAGAGATGGTTGCCTTATAAGGAGGAACATCTATTGAGTCAAGTGCCTCAGAGGAACCATGAAGACGTCTCTGTGACCGTTTAGGTGACTTAAGTTTCCTTTTTGGAGAGCGTATGGCAGCGTGAACCTCTACCACATGGACACCTTTAGCTAAAGTTGCAGAATTGTCATCAGTTGAAGGGTCACAAGAATGAGTGTCTGATAAGGTTTCCAAAACAGAGAAGGTATTATGTAGTGTTACGGGACTGGAAGACCACTTCACACCATAACTACTTGTTACCTGGTTCGACCACGGAAAGGGATGCGAGAGAGACCAAGACCTGGTTGGTCTTGAGTGTACAGTGTCTTGTGAAGCTCCAGATTCCCTCATTTGCATATTCGGCCGTCTGCACCAATCAAGAATAGTTCCAAGTTCACAAGATAGCCAATCCTGGAATGTTGTGGCTCTGACGTATGTTTCTCAAAGACTATATATAGCGAGAAAAGCCGGTGTTCAGTAGTCATTCTTCCAGCATTCCTCGACTGATAAGTGTTCTGTGTGAGGCCTATATCTTCCCCTTCTGTAACTGGACTACTTGTGTCGGACTGGCATTAATTCGGTGAAGTATTATTATTATTATTAAGTTTGGTGTCTTACGTGTCTTGCATTGTTGGTGTCTTAAGTGTCTTACATTATTGCGTTATTAAGTGTGTTATTATTATTAAGTGTATTATTAGTATTCCGTATATTATTGTGTGTATTATTAGTATTAACTGTATGTGTACTATTAGGGTATTACTATTGTCTTGTGTCTTATATACTACGAGGGTATTATTAGATATATTATTGTTTGTGTTATTGTTAGTTTACGATTACGTTATTGAGCAATCTACTGAGTATGTTGGATGGTTTGGGTTACTTGAATTCATTGGGATTTGATATTCATGGGAAATGTGTTTAATGTTAAAATAAACTTATATTGTTTTTAAGATCTTGTATTTTATTTATTTTGGCGACCTCTAGAGTTCCTGGGTTTGTAACAGTAGTGTAACCTTAGAAACGCTCTCACTGGAGCATAAAGCAGCTGCCTCTTGAGAGGGTTGAGAGGGTGTTACAACTGATTTGGGGCGAAGGGTGGAGGCGTTTATCTTAACACCACCATCCTTCTGTTGCCTGAAGTTGAGTTGCCGTCTGGCACTACCAATACTAATGAATTGGGTATTAGCCAAGTGGAGAATATCCTGCTCAAGGAGGTACATCTTACATTGGCGAGACCGCAAGGGGTGAGCATCTCTGCAGTAAAAGCAGTAACTCTCTGACCTACATTCAGAAATAAGATATGCGTCAGAAGTAGAACAATTACCACACCGGGAATGGTTGTTGCAGTTCCTCCTCCCATGACCAAACTCATAACAACAGAAACACTGTAAGGGACGCTCAACAAAAGGCTTCACCTCAAAAGAGGTGGGGTTAATGTTAATGCGATCTGGGATATGCGAACCATAAAAAGTGAGGATGATCATATTTTTACTGCCTTTCATCTTTGTTACTCGTTGGACATTGTCTGGGCACATAGCAAGAATGTCCTCTTCTGAAAATTCATATAGGTCTTCATTATATATACGCCCCTTGCTATAATTGAATGTTCGGTGTGGTTTGATAGATTCAAACATGCTATCAGTAGGACAGGGTAGATTGAGGAGCATCATGGCCTGAGTAAGATCTTTGGCTCTGATTAAAACGCCCTTACCATATTTCTTTATGTGGCCCATTGGTAGTACTCTAATTTCTTTCTCCAAATAACAGGAAGCATGGATAAGGTTACCACGTCCTTCCCTGTAATACGCCACAAACCAAAAGGGTGTTGGCACCTGACGTTCCTTTGGGACATTCTCTGTAGAGGCATCAAAAAGGTTAGGGCAGTAGTCATTATCACTATCTACTACATTGGCAGACTGCATTAACTGAACTTTACAGTAAGTATCCCCCACTGTCAAAGAATCTTTTGCCTCAAATGCTGCTTTGGCAGCAGCATTTGTATTGAATGTAATATAACACCGATTAGACCTACAATCACAGTCATAAGTGATTCGGATACGAAGGACTACTCCGAAACACTTAAAAATGGAGTTGATAGCGCCATACGAAAGTGATGCCTGTACATTCATTATTATCAATGTGTCACAACCACTAACACGGTTATCTGACACTACACCCGACTTGCTGGATCTACTCATATTTGCAGCTCTCTGCTCATCACCACGACCAGATTTTGGCGTCTCGAGGGCCTGGTCGACCACCGCTCGAGAGAGAGATTTTGGTTTTGATTTATCCATATATCATTGATTTAATGTGTTTGGCCCCAGGAGCCAAGAGCAACTACCAACCGGGCAGATGAGGGGACTGAGCGCTGGTCACCGCGGGCGGGGTACCTCTTCCCCCACGGGGCCACTCGTTTTAAAAAGCACCCCAATGGCTCGAAAGTTTGCCCACGACGGTGCTGAGACCCCCTTCCCCAACATCTCCCGGCCCAGACACCCAACCATCCAACATAGGACTGCCCCTAGAAGGCAGTCCCTCTGGAGGGCAGCACTGTTGGCCCGTACTGGCAGCCTATTGCATAGGAACCATTTAGTCTGGTCTCTCACTGGCGACCTTACTAGCCAAAGCCCCCTCTAGCCTAGCTCGCCAGGTCATAGAGACACGCAAGCCCCCCCACCTCGTCAAGGCGATTCCTGTTTGGGGGGGGGGGGCAGTTTTTTTTTTTTTTTTTTTTTTTTTTTTTTTAGTGAGCTAACTTCTTCGGTCTCTTCAGTAGCCAATTCTGGTAGCTCTGACGAGGCTGTAACATATTTCACTGATATGCTCCACTCTGCCGCTTTCAACTTTTTCCCTAAAACTTCTGGCTACTTTCCTAAACATCCGGTCCCTTGGTGGTCACCAGTCTGGACCACTGCTGTGTGGGTGAAGCGCGCTGATTTATCTCGTCTTTGTCGCAATCGTTGGGACCCAGCTATTTTAGAGGATTTCCAAAGGGCAAGGGCTCAGGCTAGACGAGTTTTAAATGAGGCACAATGTGCATCTTGGAAGACCAATGTGTCTTCAATTAATACTAAAACTCCACTCACCCAAGTGTTCTGTTGAGTCCATAAGATGGAGGGGAAGTTTTCTCCTAGTTCTCCACCTATACTTAAACTTATGAAATTAAGATTATGGATAATTTGACAATAGCCAATACCATGGCGGAGGCTTTTGCTAAAGTCTCCAGCCATGACTCTCGACCTCTGGCTGTCAGGCATGAATTAGGAGCCAAGAAGTGCACTGGCCTAGATTTCTCAGGGAACGAGAATGAAAGTTATAACCATATATTAACTCTGAGAGACCTGCATTCTGCTCTCTCTCTCTCTGTCTCTCTGCGGCAAAACTTCTCCCGGGCCAGACAACATCCCATAATTATGTAATGTTGCGACACTTGGGTGAGGAGGCAATCTCAATTCTTCTAGCTTTATATAACCGTATCTGGGCGGAGGATGTCTTCCCTTCTGGGTGGAGGGTTGCTACCATCCTTCCTTTCCCCAAGCCGGGCAAGGGCTCTAGTGTTGCCCTCAAGTACCCACCATTTGACTTGAAGATGAATGTCAGACTGGTATACTTCTTGGAATGGAGTGATTTTCTGTCTCCGTCCCAGTCTGGCTTTCGTAAACACCGTTCCACTACACACGCTCTAGTCAGCTTGGAAGCTCCTGCATGTGAGGCCTTTGCACGACATCAACACGTTGCCTGTGTATTCTTTGATTTAGAGAAAATATGACCTGCGGGGGCACCTACCATGTTTTAATAAGGAGTTTCTTCGTGGTCGTAGTTTTTCTGTGAGGATTAATACAATCCTTTCAGAATCTGTTGCACAGGAGGAGGGCGTCCCCCCAGAGAAGCGTCCTTAGTGTCACATTGTTTGCAGTAGTAATTAATGCCATGGCCTCATCCCTTCCGGACGTTATAACCAACTTGATGTATGTCAGTCTGATTTGCTGCCTCCCGTATGTCAGCCCCCTAACGGGAACCGCCTTGACGTGGTGTGGGGGCGTGTGTGTCTCTGAGACCTGGCGAGCTAAACTAGTGGGGGCTCCGGCCCCTGCTATGCCCCGATTTCGGAGAGAGAGGGCTTCCCATGCTAGGAAGGTCGCTAGTGAGAGACCAGACTAAATGGTTCCTGTCAAGAAAATTGACAAGATGGTTCATAAGGGAGGTAAAGTCAGGGTTTCGAGATGGGTTCATGGTTGGTAAGGTAATGCTGTGTCGAACTGGCTATTGGGGGAAATGCGAACCGAGGTGTGGAAAGCAGGCGAGAGGAGGGTAGAGTTGGTCTGACACCCAGACTGGACGGTTGGTACTAAGTGTAGTCCTCCTGTGCCCTGCCCGTGCTGGCCTCAGTGTGATATCGTACAGTAGCTGTGTGAAGTGAATCCCCGTATAGTGAGTGGGTATAGGGGAAGTGTTTTAAGTCTCTGTGGTGTTGCATTAGTCGTACAGGGTGGTTGGACTGGAGAGGGACAGGGCGGGCAGGGCAAGTAAAGTAAATGTCCCGTGATTGGTTTCGTGGCACTACCGCCGTACCAGGTTCGTGGGTCAGCCGGCTCTCCTTTGATATTGAGATATGATTTAAGTATTTACATTGTGTTATTAAGTTAAGGTAGGGTTAAGTATTTACATTGTGTTATTAAATTAAGGTAGGATTAAGTATTTACATTGTGTTATTAAATTAAGGTAGGATTAAGTTTTTACATTGTGTTATTAATCTAAGGTATGATTATTTACATTTTGTCAATAATTGCAATGTAGGATTAAGTATATATATATATTTGTTGGTACTTTAAGGTACGAGTATGTGGATAAATTGTTGCTAATGATGTAAAGTAAGATAAAATATTGACATTGTATTCATGTGTTAAGGTAGAGTTAAGTAGCCATTGTTAAGTTTGTTAAGGTATAGGAGTATCTGGTTCGAGTTAAGGTTGTTTTTATTAATAAATCTATTGAGGACAAAGAGTATGTTTGATCACTTCGAGAACATGGATGGAGGAGAGGGGTGTGTGTCATGAATCTGTGACAGTTCCCATTTTTAAGTTCTTCAGCTGTCCCTCTTTTGTTTTTATTTCATTCCTGCTTGCTGTCAAACCTCTCTATCACCTTTTTTCTGGCGCCATAGGACCTCGATGTTGTGGCGCATGAAGCTTGCCCTTGACAGGGTGTCACATTGGACAGGTTCTCATGGGTTTCGATTTTCTCTTGCCAAGACAGTTGCTATGCACTTCTGCCGCATCCAAGGTGTCCACCCCAATCCAGACTTATTCATGTATGGTCATCGGATACGTTGTGTCGAGGAGACTAGCTTTTTGGGTCTCCTTTATGACAAACGTTTGACTTAGATTGCCAACTTACATACACTTAAGGTCTCTTGCCTCAAGGCTCTTAATCTGTTGAGGGTCGTGGGCCATACGTCCTGATCGGGCCACCCTCCTTCACCTATACCATGTTCTTATTAGGTCAAAACTCGACTATGGTTGTGAGGAGTACTCCTCTGCTACCGATGCCCATCAAAGAGTTTTAGATCCTGTTCATCATGCTGGAGTACGTCTGTCGACCGGAGGCTTTAGGTTGTCTCCAACACCCAGTCTCTTGGTGGACGCTAATGAGCCACCTCTTGATCTCCATCGCCAGTCTTTGATGGTTCGTTGTTGACATCGATTACATCGACTTTCTGACTCCCTTTCTTGCTTGGCGATGTCATCTGATATCATGTTTCATTACTACTTTTCACATTCTCGTACACCTTGGTCTTTTGGCTTCCGGGTCAGGAGGTCTATGGAAGAGATGGGCATTGATAACTTCCAGATTTGTCCCACGGTGGCTCCATGGCTTCTTTTAGAAGTTTTCCCCTGCACCTGCTTTACAGACAAAAAGGAAGCTCTTCCTCCTCCAGTGGCTCGTTCCTTGTTTTTAGAACATGCCTTCACTCACAGGCAGTCTCTCCCTGTGTACACTGATGGGTCAAAGTCTGATGCTGGAGTTGGCTTTGGAGTTGTTTTTCCTGACTTTTGCCGAGGCGGTAGGCTCCCTTCTGTCATGTCAATTTTCACTGATGAGCTCACGGCAATTTTATATGCCCTCCAAGTGATTTTTACTCTCCCTCAGCCTTCTTTTACTATTTTTAGAGATTCCTGTAGTGCCTTGCTGGCCTTGTGCAATTTTAAATCTTCCCATCCCTTGGTGTTGGCCATTCTTGAGTGGCTTGTCCTCCTGGGTCGTCGTGGCCACAAAGTCACTTTTTGTTAGGACCTGGCCCATGTGGGTGTCAATAGGAACTAAAGGGCTATGGTTCGAAGTTGGGATATCTGTCTGAACAACCCTCAGCGAGATACTCTACATGTGAGACTCCTCGTCTGGATAGTAACTCGCAGTCAAGTAAGGGTGATGCGTGGTTCACACTCTCAACCCCGGGTAGCCCACGAACTCCAGACCGCAGTTGTACAGTCGGCAGCAGAAGTTCGCTGCAAGCCGACCCTTGTGGAGAGAGTCCGTTGGTCTGGCAATACTGTATAAAGAATAGTTGCCACCAGTGCATTTAAATGCTGTTATTGACGTGGTTTTATGATTATTATTTAAAGTCGAAGTGGCCTATGAAATATTATCCTCTGTTATTAATACCTATAGTATATGAAAATGTAAACTCTTTCATGACATAAGCTTAAACTGATATATGAGAATGATAATATAATATTTTTTTAATTTCAATACCTGCAAACTCGTTCCACCTTCCTTCCCTCCCCCCCTGGAAGTATTCTTCACCCCCCTTTTCTCTCTCTCCTCCACCCCCTTTGTCTCTCTCTACCACCTCTCTCTCTCTCTTGCACTGGGAAAAGTCACAGCACTAAATTATATTTGCTCATTAATGTTTCAAATAACCAAAGGTCATCAATTATTTTCTTTTATCAGTCTCTCATCTCTCAGTTCCTGCTCTCCATCCCAAGTTTACATTGTAAGGTGTGCAACCAGATTATTACATTTTTTTGTCCATTTATTACATATACACATCAAAATACACATGTCCTTCAGAGTTAAGATAATGACCATTAATTATATAAGTAAGTTATTATATAATAATTGTGACTAATCAACAAAATAAAGTAGTAGCTCATAACCAGGTTAATTAATAGGTCATTAACAATGAGGATATATAACTTTAAACGAAAATATTAAACAGTATAATGAATTATTCTATTCAGGAAAAGCACCAGGCCACAACTAACTACCGAAATCATTCAGTAGCCACTCCATCCACCGCCGTTTGCAATAACTTACTCAAGCCTGTCTTGCATAGAGGCAACTGTGTTGTAGATCACTTGTTGATTTTTTTCGGAATAGTTCCCATTCGACCATTGTGTATTGAAGGAGCTGACCTGAAATTCTTTCTTGTCCAGGTTCCCACGACCTAACAATGTTGCCCCAGCAGTTTTCAATAGGATTAAAGTCACAGCCCTTGCTGGGCCACTCAAACAAGTCTATGTCTTGTTGCTCGGCAAACCCACGGCGGATGATTCTTGCAGTGTGGACAGTAATTGTATAATATGTATAATAATTGTATAATATGATACTTCAATTTCTCTTCTATAGAATTGCATTATTTTACAAAGCATAAAATTATAAAATTGTTCTGGGCTTCATAAGTGTTGTTCTGTATTCACCTGCATGGAATGAATTAGCTCAGAGTACGGAAGGGCCATAGCTCGAACAGTTGGATCCATCACCTACTCCAGTAGTTCGAGATATTTTTCAGCATTAAAACGCCCTTCTATTTCAGTAAGTTCTCCAACGCCGTATAAATGAACTCAACCCCACATATTACAGGTCACATGGCCACTTTTGGCAACTTCACAAATGTTCTCACAGGAGTATCTTGTGCCGTTTTGTAAAATAATGCAATTCTATAGAAGAGAAATTGAAGAATCATATTATACAATTACTGTTAAAAACCTAATCGGTGAATATTTTAATTATTATATAACCTTATTAGGTCTATATATGCAAATTAATCAATATATATATATATATATATATATATATATATATATATATATATATATATATATATATATATATATATATATAGTGTTACTTCAAACAGGATAATTGTCCAGTCCACACTGCAAGAATCATCCGCCGTGGGTTTGCCGAGCAACAAGACATAGACTTGTTTGAGTGGCCCAGCAAGGGCTGTGACTTTAATCCTATTGAAAACTGCTGGGGCAACATTGTTAGGTCGTGGGAACCTGGACAAGAAAGAATTTCAGGTCAGCTCCTTCAATACACAATGGTCGAATGGGAACTATTCCGAAAAAAATCAACAAGTGATCTACAACACAGTTGCCTCTATGCAAGACAGGCTTGAGTAAGTTATTGCAAACGGCGGTGGATGGAGTGGCTACTGAATGATTTCGGTAGTTAGTTGTGGCCTGGTGCTTTTCCTGAATAGAATAATTCATTATACTGTTTAATATTTTCGTTTAAAGTTATATATCCTCATTGTTAATGACCTATTAATTAACCTGGTTATGAGCTACTACTTTATTTTGTTGATTAGTCACAATTATTATATAATAACTTACTTATATAATTAATGGTCATTATCTTAACTCTGAAGGACATGTGTATTTTGATGTGTATATGTAATAAATGGACAAAAAAATGTAATAATCTGGTTGCACACCTTACAATGTAAACTTGGGATGGAGAGCAGGAACTGAGAGATGAGAGACTGATAAAAGAAAATAATTGATGACCTTTGGTTATTTGAAACATTAATGAGCAAATATAATTTAGTGCTGTGACTTTTCCCAGTGCAAGAGAGAGAGAGAGGTGGTAGAGAGAGACAAAGGGGGTGGAGGAGAGAGAGAAAAGGGGGGTGAAGAATACTTCCAGGGGGGGAGGGAAGGAAGGTGGAACGAGTTTGCAGGTATTGAAATTAAAAAAATATTATATTATCATTCTCATATATCAGTTTAAGCTTATGTCATGAAAGAGTTTACATTTTCATATACTATAGGTATTAATAACAGAGGATAATATTTCATAGGCCACTTCGACTTTAAATAATAATCATAAAACCACGTCAATAACAGCATTTAAATGCACTGGTGGCAACTATTCTTTATACAGTATTGCCAGACCAACGGACTCTCTCCACAAGGGTCGGCTTGCAGCGAACTTCTGCTGCCGACTGTACATATCTCGCCTGTGGGGAGTGAACCTGCTACAGCTTGTCCATCCCCGCCTTTGTGGCTTGGTTAGCCACGAGCTTCCTCCACCCCCCTTCCCTCTCCTATGTCCTTCTCCAACCCAGGGAGTGACCACCAAAGTTTATAGATAGGGATAGGAAGCTTCAGACGCTAGACTTTTGTTGGAGTTCGTGGAGTAAGCATGTAGGACGTAGGTTGACTGGCTGAGAGAGGTTGGGAGCCAGTTGGTGCTCCTGGCGACTTTCTATTTTTGTATAATGTCACATTCTTTCCCATACATTCACTTATTCATTATTGTGTTTTATATTCATTCAAGCATAATAGTGAAGTGCATTATTATTAATATTAGTATCTTATATTCATTCGAGGATGTTAAGTGTCGTGATTGCACTCATTTATTATTATTATTGTTCTAGAATTACCCAAGCATGATAGTGTACTGTGTTCATTATTACTAATATAGTTATTGCTGGGTGTATAACGCATAGGAGCATGACCCTTGGTCTAGTTCCATTGAGCGGTGATTATATTTAATGCTGGTACTGTGTTCACTATTATATCTATGATTATTATCTGGGAGACGGTGCAGCTTCCTCAGTTATGTCCCAGCAAGTGTGGATTATATCTAGTGCTTGTGATAGAGTAATTTCCCATGTGTTATTTTGTAGTGTTGTAAAGGACTCTTGAAGTCTGGGGATAAGCTCCCGACCCAAGGTTAATTAACTAACGTGATGATAGGTCCCTCTGAGGTCGGATGGAGATGGTAGACACCTACTATACGTTTCACCGCCGGACAGACGCTGTTTTTCGTAAATATCTCCTAAATGAATCTTTGTATAAGTATAATATTTCAGCACACTACCTTTAACATCCGGGCGTAATTTATGGCTGACATACCATATTCCTATATGAGTTATGTTAGGAGTTTACTGAGTGATATTAAGCCTAATCCAGTCATAATATCTAAGGTGTTATAGAGAATCGGACGAGTGTGGGGTACTCTTGTAACTCCTCCCCTAACACCCAAATCACCCCCCACACCACTCCTTCCTTCGAATGTGTCAATATGACTGACCAGCTTTGTGTTATTTTTCATAAGTAAACTCCTAACATAACGCATATAGGAATATGGTATGTTAGCCATGTTAGGAGTTTACTTATGAAAAATAACACAAGTTGAAGCGACCATGTGAGAGATGATTGCTAGTGATATTTTTTTTGTTCATGGGTGATACTGCTTGTCGTATTGTTATAGTAACTGTTTATTATCTGGAAGAGTTAACGTAACCATCGTAGAGGAGTAAAGATTCCCTGCTTGATATTGATTGTGTCTTGTGGTTGCTAAAGTAATTGTTTATTATTTTGAGGTGTTAAAGTAAACAATGTAGAGTAGTGATTGTTTGTAACTTTTATTTTATTCATTGTTGCGGTCAGATATCCTGAAGTTACCTAATAGATGTTTTTTGTTGTATTAATTAGCTTGTAATGTTTATAATCCTGAATAAAGATAAGGCGTTAGAAACTGTCTCAATTTGCTCGAGTGCGACGATTTATGTTGCGTATATATATGGTTGTATGAGAGAGTTGAAGGCCAAAGTAAATGGCGTGGGGGCGAAGCTGAGGATGAATTTAGGAAATTGATCCTTGGAGGCAACTTTATGTGCGGATGACACTGTGTTGATAGCTGAGCGTGAAAGGGAGTTACAGAAGGTGGTGGATGAGTTTCAGTCTGTGCGTAAACGAAGGTAAGTTAAGGTGAATGTGGGTAAATGTAAGGCGATGGTAATTTTGAGGGAGCAGAAACTGAAGTGATTGACTTGGCCACACCTGGTATCACTGACCCATGTCCAGATGTACGATGTCTTCTGTTTCCTATCCTAGATGTTGTAGCGGTTCACGCAGCAAACTACTAAAGTATCGAGAGTGGTAGTTTGGCTCGTCGGCAGTTCACCAAGACCCCGAGGGTTCATCGCTCACCAACCAATGAGGGAAGGACACCTCGTCAACATGGCTGACCCTACGTCATCACCAGGGCTATATAAGCACCGGCAGCCGTCCACCAAGGTTGGGGTGCTGATGGTGTAATGGATAGCTCACTCGCCTGGCAAGCGAGAGATCCCGGGTTCGATTCCCGGGTCAGTGGAATTGTTGGACAATTTTCCTAAGCCCCTATGTCCCTGTTCACCTAGCAGTAAGTAGGTACCTGGCTGTAAAAGGCTGAGGGAAGATATGATGATGTAATAAGACTGACTGCCTTAATGACCATTACGAGTCGATAGGCATAAAGCCCTAAAATTCTTCCACCAAGGCGTCAGACTTCCAGTGTTCTCATCTCTGGGCTGACCACTTCCACTTACACTTACACTATTATTTACACTTCTACTTCACACGGTGGCAGAGGCTACTCCTCTGTACGTGTGTCGTACTTTATATTTAGAGAGCAGAGCATTGATATTACAGTAACTTAATCATTAGTCAATTGTGTATATTTATAACTATTTTGTATTGTATATATTTTGTGTGTAAACTTAAACTTATTGTGTGATATTGTGAATGATCATTCTTGTTGCTATTTAATATAATACCTAAAATACAGACTTTATTTTACTTATTGACCATCAACAATATAGTAGGTTAAACCTACAAATGGTGACCCCGGAGTGACCCTTATGGTCTACAATATATATATTTTTTGTTTTGCCTTATGCCTGCTCTGTTGTTATTGTAACCTCTTTCTGACTCTTTCTTGTGTATGTTGATACCATTCCAAGAAACACAATGGAAAACCATACTAAACCACCTGCTGTTTATGGACCACCACCACCCTTTGTGGAAGACTCTCCAGACATTTGGACCTTTACTTTGCGAGATCCCAAATTGTACAGCAAGAAGTGAAGTTTCAGACAGCCGCTTCATTACTTCCTGCACACCATGTCATGGAATTTATTGACATGATTCGTAATCCTTCAGATCAGGATAACGACGAGTTGTGTGGAGCTTTGAAGATTCGGTTGGGGGAGTTTACAGAAGAGATTCTTCGCTCTATTCTCTCTGCTCAGCAGTTGGGTGACCGTAAACCATCTCAGTTTCGACGTCACTTGCTGGAGCTCACGAAGCCACACATAACTGACAACGATTCACCATTGGTGAGACAAATATTTTTGCAAGCAATGCCTGATAAATCTTTGCCTTTCCTACAATTCCTGCCTCCAGAAACTCTACTAGATACCTTAGCTGGGACTGCGGATAGAGTCGTTTCTTCTCTCCATCAAGCTTCTGCAGCTGTTGATGCTGTGAGCAGTACAGAATGCCACTCGAACCAAGATTGTCCTTTAGCAAGAGCAAACTCTGCTAGGTTAGACAATATCTCCCAGACTCTCGACGAGATTTGTCATTAGTTGAAGAGGATATCTAGTGATTCAAGAAGTCGCAACACCTCAAAACACCGAAGGAACTTTCGACGACCTTCTGTTTCTCGTGACCGAAGCAGCAAACTTTGTTGGTACCACAACAAGTTTGGAGGTAAAGCCAACAAGTGTGTACTTCCATGTGAGTATAATGGATCTTTAAACTAATGGAGGTGCCTGAGAGAGCGTCAAACTCTTGCACTTCGTCTCTTGACGCAACGCCAATAACTGTACCAGTGTCATTTGTCATAAAAGATCCACTTTCAAGGATGTCATTTTTAATTGATACTGGAGCTCAGTTTAGTATTTTACCAGCAAAACCAATAGATAGGAAGCATGTGTCTGCCCTCACTTTAAAAGCTGCCAATGCTACCATTATAAAGACCTATGGATCTACTAGACTTTCAGTTTTTCTTGGACTGAGGAGGAAGTTTAACTGTTCATTCATCCTGGCCGACGTGGAAAATGCAATAATTGGTTGTGATTTTCTTTCCCACTTTGACTTGTCATTTCGACCTCGTTGTCGTCAAATTGTGGATAATTCAACAAATCTTGCTATACAAGGAGGTGAGTCGTGTGCATCAATGTCTATATCGGTGTGCATTACAGACTGTGGAGCATCATATAAAGCCCTTATTGATAAATATCCAAGTATAACTGGTTCACCTTTTATTAAGCAGGAAGTTTCTCACAATGTAACTCATTGCATCACTACCAGTGGAAGTCCTGTCTTCTGCCGTCCTCGACGACTCGACTCTACAAGACTGAAGATCGTCAAGGATGAATTCCAGTACATGCTGGATCAAGGCATCATCAGACCAAGTAAGAGTTCATTTGCTTCAGCTCTACACATGGTACCAAAATCACTTCCTGGTAGTTGGCGTCCTTGTGGAGACTTTCGTTCATTGAATAGAATTACCCTTCCTGACAGGTATCCTATACCCTACCTGCGAGATTTCAACTCCATTCTTCATGGCTCAAAGATATTTTCTAGGCTTGATCTTACCAAGGCATATTTTCAAATTCCTGTTCATCCTAGTGATAGTCACAAGACTGCTATTACTACTCCTTTTGGACTATATGAGTTCGTCAGAATGCCATTTGGACTACGAAATGCCAGTCAAACTTTCCAGAGATTGATGGATGCTGTACTTTTCGTGGACTTACCAACGTCTTCGTGTACATTGAAGACATCTTGGTAGCCATCGCATCTGAAGAGGAGCATCTACATAATCTACAAAAAGTTTTTGATGTCTTGAAAGACAATGGAATCTGCATCAATACAGATAAATGTGTTTTTGGTGTTGATGAACTACAATTTCTAGGGCATCACGTCAGTTCGCAGGGAATCAAGCCATTGTTGAGTAAAGTTGAGATAATTCAAAAATTTCCTCTTCCAGGAACTCAGAAAGCCTTGCGACGTTTCCTTGGTTCCATCAATTTTTATCATAATTTTATCCCACATCTTGCAGAAATTCGGGCTCCTGTCCATAGCCTGCTGGAAAAGAAAAGAAAAGGAATCAAGGACATCGTGAAATGGACTCCCTCTGCTGAAGAAGCATTCAACCTTGCCAAGACTGCGCTAGCAACTGCAACTTCTCTTCATCATCCAGATCCTACAGCACAGATGAGTTTGTTCACTGATGCGAGCAGCACTTCTATGGGAGCAGTCCTTCAACAATGGCATAACGGTATGTGGGAACCATTAGCTTTCTGGTCACGGAAATTAAAGAATGCTCAAATCAACTACAATGCATTTGGTAGAGAACTACTCTCTGCTTACTCTGCTATTAGACACTTTCGACCATTCCTAGAAGGTAAGGAGTTTGTCCTATACATAGATCATAAACCATTGGTACAAGCCATAAAAACATCTATGATAAGTCATGCACCACGAGAACAGCGTCACCTTGACTTTGTGTTACAGTTCACAACAGACGTCAGACATGTGAGTGGTCATGACAACATTGTAGCTGACGCCTTATCAAGAATTTCTACAGTATCAGCTACACCCAACATAGATTTTAAGGAAATGGCTTTATTACAATCCACAGATCCAGAGTTCAACCAGCTGGCAGAAACATCACCGAGGATCGTTCGTCAACCAGTGAGAGATCATGATTCTCTAGAGCTCATCTGTGATGATTCAACCGGGACAGTAAGACCAGTTGTACCAAAGGACATGAGGAAATCGTTTTTTCTCGTTCTTCATAACATGTCTCACCCTGGACGTAAGGCAACATTACAGCTAATCTCAAAAAGGTTTGTATAGCCCTCTATGAGGAAAGATATTTTGCTCTGGTCCAAACAATGTATGCACTGACAGCGGTCCAAGGTCTATCGGCATGTACGTTCTCCTGTCGGGCGATATCCTCTGGCGACCAACCGCTTCGACAACATCCACCTTGACATCGTGGGACCATTACTACCTTGTAAGGGATTTCGCTATATCCTGACTATGGTGGATCGGTATACAAGATGGCCAGAAGCGTGTCCCATGACCTCTATTGATGCAGAGACTGTAGCTACATCTTTCATATCTACCTGGATATCACGCTTCGGTATACCTTCTACAGTTGTGACTGATCGTGGTTCTCAGTTTACTTCTAGCCTATGGAAATTATTAACATCTCTTTTAGGTACCACAGCGATGACCACCACTGCTGATCATCCTGCCGCTAATGGTTTGGTTGAGCGTTTCCACAGGCAACTGAAGAGTGTGCTCAAAGGTAACATCAACTGGGTCGATCGACTGCCGTTGTGTCTTCTTGGAATACGTAACTGCTACAAAGAAGATCTCCAGTCGTTATCTGCTGACTTGGTTTTTGGAACAACATTAAACATCCCAGGTGATATGGTTCATCTTACAAATTCTCATAACTGGAATCACAGCACATTTTTTTCATCACTACATAACCATTTTAATGAGATTCGTCCTAAACAATCTCGTGTTCCAGTCACGGATGTGTTTATAATGCCTGACCTATTTACAGTCTCCCATGTTCTACTTCGCCATGATGGACACCGCCAAGGACTTCAGTACACCTATGATGGTCCATACAAAGTGCTAAGAAGAAAGGACAAGACCTTCAACATCCTTCGTAGTGGCAAGAGAGAAATTGTGTCCATTGATTGACTGAAACCAGCATTTTTAGAGAATGAACATCTACAGAATCCACCAGAGTAATTAACCACTTTGCCTTCTCCCCTAAAGGTACCTGTAGTGCAACAAGGTCAGATGGATTCCTCTACACCTGAGCCGACACACTATCGTACCCGTTCTGGTAGAGTCAGCAAGCCACCAGTTCGATTCCACCCGTAATCTGGGGGAGGGTCCTGTAGCGGTTCACGCAGCAAACTGCTAAAGTATCGAGAGTGGTAGTTTGGCTCGTCGGCAGTTCACCAAGACCCCGAGGGTTCATCGCTCACCAACCAATGAGGGAAGGACACCTCGTCAACATGGCTGACCCTACGTCATCACCAGGGCTATATAAGCACTGGCAGCCGTCCACCAAGGTTGGGGTGCTGATGGTGTAATGGATAGCTCACTCGCCTGGCAAGCGAGAGATCCCGGGTTCGATTCCCGGGTCAGTGGAATTGTTGGACAATTTTCCTAAGCCCCTATGTCCCTGTTCACCTAGCAGTAAGTAGGTACCTGGCTGTAAAAGGCTGAGGGAAGATATGATGATGTAATAAGACTGACTGCCTTAATGACCATTACGAGTCGATAGGCATAAAGCCCTAAAATTCTTCCACCAAGGCGTCAGACTTCCAGTGTTCTCATCTCTGGGCTGACCACTTCCACTTACACTTACACTATTATTTACACTTCTACTTCACACGGTGGCAGAGGCTACTCCTCTGTACGTGTGTCGTACTTTATATTTAGAGAGCAGAGCATTGATATTACAGTAACTTAATCATTAGTCAATTGTGTATATTTATAACTATTTTGTATTGTATATATTTTGTGTGTAAACTTAAACTTATTGTGTGATATTGTGAATGATCATTCTTGTTGCTATTTAATATAATACCTAAAATACAGACTTTACTTATTGACCATCAACAATATAGTAGGTTAAACCTACAATGTCTTTTGAAATACTTGTAGCTATATACTTGCCTTAATGCGATATTCTTTGAATACCGTGATTTAATCCTCTATTCAGGTAAGTTTTATTGACTATTAGGCTTATGTGTTAACTGTTATTTACAAGAAGTCTTCCTTTCCCATTGCACTCCTGCTCTACCTCCCTCTCTTGGGGCGCTATAGGACCTCGATGTTGCGGCGCCTAATATCCATCAATCAATCAATCTCTCCATCTCTCTCTCCCTGCTCCTTCCTTCCATCCTTCTCTCTCTCTCTCTCCCTTCCACTGTTCCTCTCCTAATATTTTCTATGTGCTTGTTGTCCCACCTCTCTATCCCGTTCTGTATTTATTATCTGCAACTTCGGTGTGGCTGTGTGATCCTAGTTACCTTCCCCCCCAAACGGGAATCACCTTGACGAGGTGGGGGGGCTTGCGTGTCTCTATGACCTGGCGAGCTAGGCTAGAGGGGGCTTTGGCCCCTGCTCTGCCATGCTAGTAAGGTCGCCAGTGAGAGACCAGACTAAATGGTTCCTATGCAATAGGCTGCCAGTACGGGCCAACAGTGCTGCCCTCCAGAGGGACTGCCTTCTAGGGGCAGTCCTATGTTGGATGGTTGGGTGTCTGGGCCGGGAGATGTTGGGGAAGGGGGTCTTAGCACCATCGTGGGCAAACTTTCGAGCCATTGGGGTGCTTTTTAAAACGAGTGGCCCCGTGGGGGAAGAGGTACCCCGCCTACGGCGACCAGCGCTCGGTCCCCTCATCTGCCCGGTTGGTAGTTGCTCTTGGCTCCTGGGGCCAAACATTATAAATCAATGATATATGGATACAATAAAACCCAAATCTCACTCTCGAGCAGTGGTCGACCAGGCCCTCGAGACGCCAAAATCTGGTCGTGGTGATGAGCAGAGAGCTCCAAATATGAGTAGACCCAGCAGGTCGAGTGTAGTGTCAGATAACTGTGTTAGTGGTTGTGACACATTGATAATAACTAATGTACAGGCATCACTTTCGTATGGCGCTATCCACTCCATTTTTAAGTGTTTCGGAGTAGTCCTTCGTATCCGAATCACTTATGACTGTGATTGTAGGTCTAATCGGTGTTATATTACATTCAAAACAGCATTTGAGGCAAAAGATTCTCTGACAGTGGGGGATACTCACTGTAAAGTTCAGTTAATGCGGTCTGCCAATGTAGTAGATAGTGATAATGACTACTGTCCTAACGTTTTTGATGACTCTAAAGAGAATGTCCCAAAGGAACGTCAGGTTCCAACACCCTTTTGGTTTGTGGCGTATTACAGGGAAGGACGTGGTAACCTTATCCATGCTTCCCGTTATTTGGAGAAGGAAGTTGGAGTACTACCAATGGGCCACATAAAGAAATATGGTAAGGGCGTCTTAATCAGAGCCAAAGATCTTACTCAGGCCATGATGCTCCTCAATCTCCCCTGTCCTACTGATAGTATGTTTGAATCTATCAAACCACACCGAACATTCAATTATAGCAAGGGGCGTATATATAATGAAGACCTATATGAATTTTCAGAAGAGGACATTCTTGCTATGTGCCCAGACAATGTCCAACGAATAACAAAGATGAAAGGCAGTAAAAAATATGATCATCCTCACTTTTTATGGTTCGCATATCCCAGATCACATTAACATTAACCCCACCTCTTTTGAGGTGAAGCCTTTTGTTGAGTGTCCCTTACAGTGTTTCTGTTGTTATGAGTTTGGTCATGGGAGGAGGAACTGCAACAACCGTTCCCGATGTGGTAATTGTTCTGCTTCTGACGCACATCTTATTTCTGAATGTCGGTCAGAAAGTTACTGCTTTTACTGCAGAGATGCTCACCCCTTGCGGTCTCGCCAATGTAAGATGTACCTCCTTGAGCAGGATATTCTCCACTTGGCTAATACCTAATTCATTAGTATTGGTAGTGCCAGACGGCAACTCAACTTCAGGCGACAGAAGGATGGTGGTGTTAAGACATATGCCTCCACCCTTCGCCCCAAATCAGTTGTAACACCCTCTCAACCCTCTCAAGAGGCTCTCCAAAAAGGAAGCTTAAGTCACCTAAACGGTCACAGAGACGTCTTCATAGTTCCTCTGAGGCACTTGACTCAATAGATGTTCATCCTTATAAAGCAACCATCTCTGAGGACTCATCCATAGTTTCCTCTCAATGTCACCAGAAGCGTTCTCGTGGCTCTGATGAATCTCTTGATTCAACAGAAGTTCCTCCTCGCAAGTTTTCTTCAGGACTATCAGAGGAGCGTGAAGTTAATGTGGATGCCACTGATGTCGCGACTTCAAAAGATTCAGTTTCTTCTCCGCTAGAACAGCAGAGTGATTCTACCACCTGTATTATGGATGTTGATGTGTCTGCCTGTGTCAGTGATACCACTGCTGCACAAGACGATACCAATGTAAATGCTTCTAAGAATATCCCTGCTCATATACCTTCATCTTTATCAAACATATCAAATGCTTCAGGGACTCGTCAGCGGGTCCCAATTACTACCCCAAGTACTACTCCTCGGGTTCGCTCTTCTAGTGGCCCAGGATTTGACAAAACGTATCGTTTGAGTAGACCCTCAGGTCGAGGTGTTAGTGGGAAGTACCTCGATGAGGCTTCCCATAAACCAGGACCAAAGTAACACTTTTTAAGGTCCTTCAGTGGAATTGCCGTGGCTTGCGTGCTTCTTGGGAAGAACTTCGCATTCTTCTCTCTAGTTTCTCTCCTGCATGTGTTTCTCTTCAAGAGACAATGCTTAGGGACTACATTCCTGCCAGTCCTCCAGCCTATTCTGCATTTTATTCAAATTCATTTGAAGGGCAGGGTCACCATGGTGGCTCTGCCATCCTAGTTCGTCGAGATATTCCATGCACGAGCCTGGAGCTTGACACACCGCTCCAGGCTGTTGCTGTTGAGGTTTTTATGGACCGCCCCTACACTGTGTGCAATCTATACCTTCCTCCCAGTGTTACAGTAGAGAGGGGTGATCTCAACCGTCTTGTACGGGACCTTCCCTCTCCCTTTATTTTATTGGGTGATTTTAATGGGCGTCATCCTCTGTGGGGTGATAGTTCGATCAACCCCAGGGGTGTTTTATTAGCTTCTTTTATTGAGGATGAAGGATTAGGGGTTTTAAATACGGGAGATATGACACATTTTAATAGCCCAACTGGGACTTTTACCGCCATTGACATTTCCCTTTGCTCACCCAGTGCTCTGTTAGATTTTACTTGGAGAGTGTTGCCAGATTTATATGGTAGTGACCATTTTCCTATACTTTTAGAAGGTAACAAGTATGAACCTCAGTCTCGTCTTCCTAGGTGGAAATTAAAGAAGGCTGACTGGCAGTTTTTTAGAGAGCTAACTTCTTCGGTCTCTTCAGTAGCCGATTTTGGTAGCTCTGATGAGGCTGTAACATATTTCACCGATGTACTCCACTCTGCCACTCTCAACTCTATCCCTAACACTTCTGGCTACTTTCCCAAACGTCCTGTCCCTTGGTGGTCACCAGTGTGCACCACTGCTGTGCGGGAGAAGCGCGCTGCTTTCTCTCACCTTCGTCGCAATCGTGGGGACCCAACTGTTTTAGAGGACTTCCGACGGGCAAGAGCCCAGGCTAGACGAGTTTTAAAAAAGGCACGACGTGCATCTTGGAAGGCCTATGTGTCTTCAATTAATAGTAAAACTCCACTCACTCAAGTGTTCAAGAGAGTCCGTAAGATGGTGGGGAAGTTTTCTCCTAGTTCTCCACCTGTACTTAAGGTCAATGGAGTTCAGATTATGGATAGTTTGACAGTGGCCAATACCATGGCGGAGGCTTTTGCTAGAGTCTCCAGCTGTGACTCTCGACCTCTGGCTGTGAGACATGAGTTAAGAGCCAAGGAGCGTACAGCCCTGAATTTCTCAGGGAATGAGAATGAAAGTTATAACCATATATTCACCCTGAGAGACCTGCATTCTGCTCTCTCTCACTGTGGGGACACTTCTCCTGGGCCAGATAACATCCCATATGAGGCGCGTGGTGACATAGGGAGCTAAGCGCCACCCAGGTCGAAATTGAGTTAAGTACATCATGTTCTTCCCCAAAGTCTCTACTTTCCAAGGATGTAACTGCCAGAACCATCCGACAACTACAACATAGTCGAAAATCGCGGGAAAGAGAAGGGTATATCGCCCGCGGCGTATGAAGGTTTGTCATGGCGCGCCGGGTCTCAACCCAGGAACTAAACGCCAGATTTTCTCTTGTCCCACATTGAAGTGGGAAGCAGAACAAAGTACCATTATAGCATTATCTTCTCCCAAGCCTCTAGTTCCAGAGATTGTAACCGCCAGTACTAAACGCCGACACCAACAAGGTCGAAAATGACGGAAAAGAGAAGGTAAAATCGCCCTTAACATGTGCGGGTCTGTCGCGTCCCCAGTGAGTCAGGGGCGGGAACTAAGCGTCATGTTAGTTTGCTCTTTCAGAAAGTGTTAAGATAACAAGCTAAATGTTATGGCAGACTTAAAGTAGACATCCTAAGCTTTCATTTAAGACATAAATGAGCTTTCTATCTTAATCCGTTCCGGAGATATCACATTCTGAAAGTCGCAAAACTTTGATCGCGTTTTTCTCCGTTTTTTATTTTCGGCGCTTAGCTCCCTATGTCACCACGCGCCTCATATGCAATGTTGCGACACTTGGGTGAGGAGGCAATCTCATTTCTCTTAGCTTTATATAACAGAATCTGGGTGGAGGGTGTCTTCCCTTCTGGGTGGAGGGTTGCTACCATCCTTCCTTTCCCCAAGCCAGACAAAGACTCTAGTGTTGCCCTCAATTACCGACCAATTGCTTTGACCTCGTGTTTATGTAAACTATTTGAGAAGATGGTGAATGTCAGACTGGTATACTTCTTGGAATGGGGTGATTTTCTGTCTCCGTCCCAGTCGGGTTTTCGTAAACATCGTTCCACTACAGATGCTCTGGTCAGGTTGGAAGCTGCTGCATGTGAGGCCTTTGCACGACATCAACACCTTGTCTGTGTATTCTTTGATTTAGAGAAAGCATATGACACTACATGGCAATATGGCATCCTGCAGCAGCTCCATGTATATGGCCTGCGAGGTCGCCTTCCACGCTTTCTTAAAGAGTTTCTTAGTGGTCGCAGTTTTTCTGTAAGGGTTGGTACAGCTCTCTCAGCATCTGTTGCACAGGAGGAGGGCGTCCCTCAGGGAAGTGTCCTCAGTGTCACATTGTTTGCAGTTGCAATTAATGCCATTGCCTCATCCCTTCCGGACGGTATAGCCAACTCGATGTACGTTGATGACCTAGCAGTCTGGTTTGCTGCCTCCCGTATGTCAGTGGCAGAGCGACGCATGCAGCTTGCCCTTGACAGAGTGTCACGTTGGACTGGTTCTCATGGGTTTCGATTTTCTCCTGCCAAGACGGTTGCTATGCACTTCTGCCGCATCTGAGGTGTCCACCCTGATCCAGACTTATTCATGTATGGTCATCGGATACGCTGTGTCGAGGAGACTCGCTTTTTGGGTCTCCTTTTTGACAAAAGTTTGACTTGGGTTCCCCACTTACGTACACTTAAGGTCTCTTGCCTCAAGGCTCTTAATCTGTTGAGGGTTCTGAGCCATACTACTGGAGCGTTCAGGTCATCACCAATTCCCAGTCTCCTAGTGGACGCTAACGAACCACCTCTAGATCTCCGTCGCCAGTCCTTGATGGTTCGATGTTGGCATCGATTACATCGACTTCCCGACTCCCTTCCTTGCTTGGCGGTGTCATCTGATATCATGTCTAATTATTACCTTACACATTCTCGTACACCTTGGCCCTTTGGCTTCCGGGTCAGGAAGGCTATGGAGGAGATGGGAATTGAAGATTTCCAGATTCGTCCAGTGAGGGTCCCCAGGGTGGCTCCATGGCTTCTTCCAGAAGTTTTTCCCTGCACCTGTTTTACAGACAAAAAAGAATCTCTTCCTCCTCCAGTGGCTCGTTCCCTGTTTTTAGAACATACCTTCACTCACAGGGAGTCCCTCCCTGTGTACACAGATGGGTCAAAATCTGATGCTGGAGTTGGTTTTGGAGTTGTCTTTCCTGACTTTTGCCGTGGTGGTAGACTTCCTTCTGTCATGTCGATTTTCACTCCTGAGCTTTCGGCCATTTTATATGCCATCCAAGTGATTTTTACTCTCCCTCAGCCTTTTTTTACTATTTATAGTGATTCCTGTAGTGCCTTGCAGGCCTTGTGCAATCTTAACTCTCCCCATCCCCTGGTGTTGGCCATCCTTGAGTGGCTTGTCCTCCTGGGTCGTCGTGGCCGCAAAGTCACTTTCTGTTGGGTCCTGGCCCATGTGGGTGTTGATGGTAATGAGCGAGCTGATGCCCTGGCTAAGGCTGTGGTCTCCAATTCTCGGCCTCCTGCCGGGCGTCATCCTGTCCCTGCAGTGGACCTTCAACCCTATATAGATGCTGCCGTTCGTTCCTGCTGGCAGGACAGATGGGACGCAGTCGGGGCTAACAAGCTCCGTGACATCCGCCAACGCCTTGTTTTGTGGAGCTACAGCGGCCTGTCCCGCCGGTGGGAGACGGCTCTTGTCCGTCTCCGCATTGGCCACACATTATTGACTCATGGCTTTTTAATGGACAGGATTAACCCTCCCTACTGTGATGATTGTCTAGTCCCTTTGACAGTGAGGCATATTATTGTGGAGTGTCCCAGTTTTGGGAACCTGCGTCGTAGGCACCTCTCCGAGTACCGTGTGGGTGACGGTTCTTACAGTCTCTCCCTGGTGCTCGGGGAGGAGGCTTGTAGTGTGGGAGGGAACACTCTCTCCTATGTGGAGGAGGCTGGCCTCCTCCATAAATTGTGATTTTATTATACTTATGGTGTTTAAATAGTTTGATATTATTTAGTCTTGATTCTTTTTTATATATTAGTTAAGTTGACGCATTCTTTTAGTAATGGTGTGTGTTTATAATTTGTGTGTAATTTAGTTTTTATGCGTGTCCCTTTCGGGAGTTTGTGATTTTGTTAGTTGAGGATAATAATTTTGTGTTGGGCGGTATATGACCCTAGTTGTTGCGCCGCCATATGCCTAGTTGCATCAATAAATAAATTCAATTCCTAGTTACCTAACTCAACGCAAAATAAAAACATACTTAATCTTATTAATCTCAATCCCTCTCTCCCCACTACTCCTAGTGTGTGGGTGTGCGTATGCATGGAGGTATGATATGAGGAGGCGGCAAGAGGTCACAAAAGTGAAGCCAACTCGCTATTGATTGGCTGTCTCCCCTACCCCCCATTGATTTAAAACAAACACTGCTTTGTGCAGTGACAATATCGTAACCAATGAGGTTAAGAGATGCGGTCATTACGCACATCAGACATTAGGCAACCATCAGACATTGGGAAGTTTTCAAGACATCTCGGTGACCTACCCTTCCTCATATATATATATACTAGCTGCTCTGCCGCCCTTCGGGCGGCTAAGAGCCGCTAGCTCCTGCGGAGGGCTGGCGGCCTGCGGCCGCCCTTCTATACGAAAGAAGCTTATTTGTTTCTTGGCATAGTCAGGAGGAATTAGAAGCCTCCAATTTTCATACACGATCATAGAGTTCTAAATAAACAAAGGATATAATAATACAACACTGATATGTAACAAATGCAAACTCCACTACCACCACTACTACATCAACCACTACCACCTCCACTACTACATCAACCACTACCACCTCCACTACTACATCAACCACCACTACTACTACATCAACCACTACCACCACTACCACTACTACTACCACTATTACCATCACCACTACTACCACTACATCAACCACTACCACCTCCACTACTATCACCACCACCTATTCCCGCACCCCCCAAACCCCCCACCCCAAGCCTGTCCCCTATTCCCGCACCCCCCAAACCCACCCCGTGATTTGATTATTCCAAAGAGAAGAAAAGAATCCTTTCAACAACTGAGACAACTTTAAAGTGATAACGAAAAAAGGCAGAAATTACCTTACCTAGTGTGTGTGTACGGTAGGGGTGTGTGTATGTGTATGTGTGAGTGTATGTTTGTGTGTGTGTGTACGGTGTGTGTATGTGTGTGTGTGTGTGTGTGTACGGTGTGTGTGTGTATGTACAGTATGTGTGTGTGTGTACCCTAGTGTGTGTTGTTTACAGTAGGGGGGATGGGGGGTGCGGGAGTAGGGGGACAGGCTTGGGGGGGTTTAGAGCGGTGCGGGAATATGGGGCATGCTTGGGGTGTGTGGTGGTAGGGGACAGGCTTTTTACCCCCCCCCCCAGCCTGTCCCCTATTCCAGCACCCCCAAACCCCCCCACCCCAAGCCTGTCCCCTATTCCCGCATATATAGTCTATCTCTCTCACATACAGTCTCTCTCTCTCTCTCTCTCTCTCTCTCTCTCTCTCTCTCTCTCTCTATCTATCTATCTATCTATCTATCTCTCACACACACAGTCTCTCTCTCTCTCTCTCTCTCACAGTCTAGCTATCTATCTCTACCTCTCACACACACTATATATTTTTCACTCTTTCTCTCTCTCACACACACACACACACACACTATCTCTCACTCAGACACAAATATAACCAAACCCAGTATTACCTCTCTCACACACACACCCTCTCTCTCTCTCTCTCTAAAATTAAAGATAGAGATAGAGAGACACAGAGAGAGAGAGAGAGAGAGAGAGAGAGAGAGAGAGAGAGAGAGAGAGAGAGAGAGAGAGGGAGAGAGAGAGAAAGTTGTGCGTGTCACTAATCCAGGGGTTCGAACCCCATCCAAAACATTTTTTGAAAAACATGAAAAACATTTTTTTTATAGGTCCAAAACACTCCCCAAGTATTAGCGATCACACCCATGTAAAAAATTTCACTCTAGGACGAAGGATCTTGGCGTGCATAGAGGACACACACACACACACACACACAGAATTTCGGCTTTATGTATATATATATATATATATATATATATATATATATATATATATATATATATATATATATATATATATATATATATATATATATATATATATATATATATATATATATATATATATATATATAACAGTCTGTCTGTTTAGCCGCTATGCACAGCCGCATCGTTTGACCTAGAGTATATATATTTTTTCTTCAATGATTAACCCCTTAAAAACGACTTTTTTCATTCCCCCCCCCCCCCAGCTGAGAAATGGGGGTCGAAAATTTTCAAATTTCGACTTTCATTTAGGCAAAAAAAAAATTGCAGACAGTAAGAGCTTGAATTTACACACCAGGAACTGAAAACGAAAACCTCTTAGCTGACCAAATAAGGGTAAAACAAGAGCATCTAAGTCCGAAAATACATAAATACAATAATATCCCATGAAATATTATAATGTTTTCTGTGAATGTAAAAGGTTCACATTCATAGAAAACGTCATACAATATCTTTCTCTCTCTCTCTTCTACACACACACACTCTCTCTCTCTCTCTCTCTCTCTCTCTCTCTCTCTCTCTCTCTCTCTCTCTCTCTTCCACACACACATAGATAGATAGATAGATAGAGAGAAACAGAGAGAGATAGATAGAGACAAATATATATATAGATATAGATAGATAGATAGATATATAGATAGATAGATAGATAGATATATAGATAGATAGATAGATATAGATAGATAGATATAGAGATAGATAGATAGATAAAGAGATAGATAGATAGATAGATAGATATAGACACAGATAGATAGATAGATAGATAGATATAGACACATATAGATAGATAGATAGATAGATATAGACACATAGATAGACAGATATAGACACAGATAGATAGATAGATAGATATAGACACATAGATAGATAGATAGATATAGACACATATAGATAGATAGATAGATAGATATATACACATATAGATAGATAGATATAGACACATATAGATAGATAGATAGATATAGACACATATAGATAGATAGATAGATATAGACACATAATGATAGATAGATAGATAGATATAGACACATATAGATACATAGATAGATATAGATATAGATAGATATATAGATAGATAGATAGAGATAGATAGATAGATAGATAGATAAATAGATAGAGATAGATAGAGATAGATAGAGATAGATAGATCCCCGGACAACGTCGGGTATCCCTGCTAGTATATATATATATATATATATATATATATATATATATATATATATATATATATATATATATATATATATATATATATATATATTGTTACGACCCGGTTATTTCCCAATAGAGAGTGGATATAACACCAGTCCCAGGGAGTTTTAAAAGTTTGGAAATTAAGGATGTTAGGTCACCCACCCGACTTAGCCGAACCGCACATACTGTAAAGCACACCACTCCCTTACTCTTACCTGATTTCCTCTCCTGTGTTATTAAATTAAATATACCATAGTCATGTTAATTAGGGTTGGTTGGAGAAGTAACTGAAATACCCATTTAACATAATGTATCATATATTAAAATACACATAAAACACAACATTACTAACTGGGTTAATATGGTACCAGTAATTATTATTGAACATGAAAAAGACACAGAATTGAATAATACAATAAATACAAAATACCTGGGTATCAATATGATTACCTTAAATGCACAACATAAATAATATAAATACACAAATAATTAATAAATCCCCCCCCCCCCCTTACATTCACACATGGTAGTCAAATCGCGAGTGGAAGCAATATTGCAAGCTCGACTACAGTAACTCCAAGGCTACATCTGGCGAGGTATGTAGAGGGAAGCGAAATCGAACCGTTTATTGAACGATTCGAGATGCTTGCAGACACATATGTTTTTGGTGACGATGTGAAGTAGATCAAGTTCCTTAACCTGTTCGATGGTAAAGCACTCAGTGCTACAGGAATCTCGAAAGGTAAGTCTGGCTTTCTTATTTGTCCCGGAGTTGTTAACGGGATATCTGTTGAAGTCTTTCGAGATAATGGTTCATCAGGGTGTTGTGTTGCTGATGGGTTGGTGGATTCTGAGGATTTTACAGGTGAGCAGGTAACTATCACTATGATTGATGGTACCAGGAGGTTGTAACCACTTGCTAAGATTGCAGTGGAAAGTCTATTTTTTACAGGCCAGGTAGTTGCAGCTGTCATGCAAAATCCTGTGTCAGATTTGGTAATAGGGAATATTCCAGGGGTGAAGAATGCATGTTCAGTTGAAGTTTCCACTCAGACTAGTGCAGCTGCTGTAACCAGGGGTATGGCACATGCAAAGAAAACAGTTGTTCCACTTCAAGTGACAACGGCCGCCGATCTCGTCAATTGCGAGGATGTAGTTGCAGAACAAGCAAGTGACCCTTCATTGGCACTTGTTCGCAAACAGCCATTTGAGGGTGACAGTAGAGATCGACATGGGATAGTGACCAGTTACGTCAGGAAGAGAAACAGATTTTACCGTTGAACAGTAAACCCCGATGGGGAAGAGAGGTTGCAATTTCTCGTACCAGAGAAATATAAACGGGCTGTATTCACCTTGGGTCATCATGCTACGTTGGGGGGTCATATGGGGATGAGGAAGACAGTTGATAGAATTCGGGCTCATTTCTATTGGCCAGGTATGGGGAGTGAGATAGGTAGAATGTTGAGGTCATGTGACGTTTATCAGAAAACGTGTGATCGGGGTCGGGTTAAGCCCGCACCTCTTAAAACCACTACCGCTTATCTCAGAATCATTTGAGAGGGTAGCGGTTGATGTTGTTGGACCGATAATTCCTAGGGCTACGGACGGTGCCAAATACATTCTTACTTGTGTAGATTTCGCGACTAGATGGCCTGAAGCAGTGCCTATGAGCGATATAGAAGCCACTACAGTGGCTGAAGCTTTGTTGGATATATTCTGTCGTGTCGGCATACCAAAGCAGGTATTGTCAGACCGAGGCAGTCAATTTACCTCAGCCATGATGGAGGAGTTGTGGAGATTACTCTCAGTTAAGGGGTTGAGGACAACACCTTTATCATCCAATGTGTAATGGGTTGTGTGAGAGATTTAATGGTACTCTCAAAAAGATGTTGAGGAGGATGGCGGTAGAACAACCTAGGGAATGGCCCAGGTATATCTCGCCACTACTGTTCGCGTATCGCAAAGCACCTCAGGCATCGTTGCAATTTAGTCCATTCGAGTTAGTGTATGGTAAACCTGCTCTAGGACCGCTTCAGGTTCTACGTGAACTGTGGGATGATGAAGAATCGGATCCCGTGGTGAAAACCACTTATTCTTATGTAATTGATCTTGCAGAACGATTACAGCAAACTTGTGAGATTGCAAAGCAGGAGTTAGCTAAGGCGAAAGAGCTTCAGAAGTCCTACTATGATAGGAAAACTAAGCTCCGAAAGCTACAGGTAGGGGGAAAATGTCTTGTTTTGTTACCAACAGCTCATAATAAGTTGTTGGCTCAGTGGAAGGGTCCTTTTGAAGTAGTTAAAAAGGTGAATGACCTTAACTACATAGTTAAAATCAAGGGTGAAGCCAAGCGGTTTCATATTAACATGCTTAAAGAATATTACACCACCCAACAGGGGTGTACTTCTATTGTTACCACAGTTGGGGCAGGCGGTTGTAACATCACTTTAGAACAGAGTGAAGTGTTAAGCCTAGTCCATGGTCATTTTTCCCCAGCTGTAGACATGGTTAGCGCTGCTGTGGTAATTCCCGAGGGTGAAGAGGGATATACCCCGCAGACGACTGAAGCTCGTCAAGGTGAGACGGTGGCTGAGGTTTCTGTTTCGGAGAAATTAAGTCCAGACCAGTTTGCAAGAGTCAACGCGGTACTGGCAAAATATTCACGTGTGTTCTCTGACAGTCCAGCCGTTGCTAACGTTGCCTGTCATGAGATTCAGCTTACAAGCGACACACCAGTGAGGGTAAAACCATATCCTATTCCTGTACTGCTGATTGATACAGTACGTAAGGAAATTGATGACATGGAGGCAGCTGGTTTCATTGAGAGGTCGGACTCGTCTTATTCTAGTCCTATTGTTGTGGTTAGGAAGAAGGATGGCGGGGTACGCATTTGCGGAGACTATAGACGTGTTTACGCTGTCACGAGGGTCGATGCTGAGCCAATGTGTGATCAGCAAGAAATTTTTGCTAGGATTAGCAACTCTAAGGTATTTTCTAAGATGGATTTAGCTAAGGGTTTCTTTCAAATACTGCTGGAGAAACGAAGCCGCCTTATTACGGCAATATCCACGCCAAACGGACTGTATCAATTCAAGGTACAACCTTTTGGGCTCACAAATTCTCCAGCCGTGTTTAACCGCGTGATGCGGCAGGTATTGCATGGTATTGAAGGGGTTGAAGCTTTTGTTGACGATGTTCTCGTGCACTCAACCACGTTTGAGGAGCACATTGTGATATTGCAAGCTGTCTTGCAACGGCTGCAAGAATATAACATGACAGTAAAACCATCTAAGTGTGAATTGTTTCAGCAGGAGGTACAATTTTTGGGTCACACTGTAGGTGGGGGACGTTGTGGGTGCCAGAATGACAAGGTAAAGAAAATCAAGGATGCATCACGACCTACTACGAAGAAGCAGGTATGGTCATTCTTGGGTCTTACTGGTTATTACCGTAAGTTTATCCCAAACTTTTCTGTCATTGCACATCCACTTAGTGAGCTGTTAAGGAAGAACGCTCCTAATAAGGTTTCATGGGAATCAGAGCAAGAAAAATCATTCGTTTCACTCAAGAATCTTCTCTGCAAGGAACCAATCTTGCAATTGCCTGACAACCAACGTCCATTTATACTTAGGACTGACACGAGCTAGTACGGTCTCGTGCTGTCTTATTTCAGGAGAAGGATGGGGAAGTATTTCCAGTTGCTTATCACAGTCGTAAGCTGAAGTCTGCTGAAGCAAACTACAGTACAGTGGAAAAGGAACTTCTGGCAGTAGTATAAGGTATAAAGAAATACTACTACTACCTGTATGGTGATAAATTTGTGTTAGAAACTGATCACATGCCTCTGAAGAGTTTGCGCATGTCAAAGAACGCCAACGCACGACTTATGCATTGTGCTCTGTACTTGCAACAGTTTAATTATTTCACTGTGAGGTACATAAAGGGAAGTGCTAACGTCGGGACAGACCTCATGTCGCGGTTGCTTGAGGGAAAATTGAGCAAGTAACTAATTATTGGTTATGGTTAGGGTATTCAAATTACTCGTTTTATTGTTATCTCCGAGTGCAACGAGCACAAACCCTTATGCAAACGTTGATTTGGCGGTATACCTCGGTCTGATGTTTGGATATTGCATTTTTAGTCATCTAAGACTTGAGTTTCAGCGGTTATCCCTGACTCTAAGCTTGGATGATTAATTAATATGTATATTGCAGTCTGTGTACCCTTATCCAAGCCAGAGATTTGGAGGGGCTCCCCTTTCCGAGGCTTGGATAATCTATATATATAAAACAGTCTGTCTGTCTGTCTGTCTAGCCACTATGCACAGCCGCATCGTTTCACCTAGAGTAATAATTTTTACATACGTTTTTTTCGCTGAGACCTGAGGAGTGTCTTGGCAGTAAAAAAAAAAAATTCTTCAATGATTAACCCCTTAAAAACTACTTTTTTTCTTTTTTGTCACCACCACCTGAAAAATTGGGATCAAAATTTTCAAGTTTTAACTTTCCTTTAGGCGATTTTTATTTTATTTTCAGACAGTAAGAGCTTGAATTTACACACCTGGAACTGAAAACGAGAGCCTCTTAGGTGACCAAATAAGGGTATAACAAGAGCATCTAAGTCCGAAAATACATAAATACAATAATATCCCATGAAATATTATGACGTTCTGTGAATGTAATAGGTTTCACATTCACAAAAAACTTTATACGATCTCTCTCTCTCTCTCTCTTTCTTTTACACACACTCACACACTCTCTCTCTCTTTTCCACACACACACAGATAGATAGATAGATAGATAGATAGATAGATAGAGAGAGAGAGAGAGAGAGAGAGAGAGAGAGAGAGAGAGAGAGACATGTAGATAGATATAGACACATATAGATAGATAGATATAGATAGATATAAATAGATAGATAGATATAAATAGATAGATAGATAGATATAGATAGATATAAATAGATAGATAGATATAAATAGATAGATAGATATAAATAGATAGATAGATAGATAGATAGACAGATAGATAGATAGATATAGATAGATATAGATAGATAGATATAGATAGAGATATAGATAGAGATAGATAGAGATAAATATATATATATATATATATATATATATATATATATATATATATATATATATATATATATATATATATATATATATATATATATATATATATATATATATATATATATAGATAGATAGATAGATAGATAGATAGATAGATAGATAGATAGATAGATAGATAGATAGATAGATAGATAGATAGATCCCCGGACAACGTCGGGTATCCCTGCTAGTATATAATAAATATAATCTCTCTCTCTCTCTCTCTCTCTCTCTCTCTCTCTCTCTCTCTCTCTCTCTCTCTCTCTCTCTCTCTCTCTCTCTCTATATATATATATATATATATATATATATATATAATGTCAACATCTTATTTTTATATCTCATGTAATGCTATATTTCTATTAATAATGTTAATATCATACGCAGTCTTTACATTGACTTATATTGTTTATCATCATCAGTGTTGCCAGATGAATAGAAATGGTTTGAGATAATACTGAAGTCCGCATAGGGATATTATATAAATATTGTTCATGAATAAACAGGGAAAGTTTTACCAGAACAAAAAATACCAAAAAGACCGTCAGTGATCAAGAGTAAATAGAGAATTATTGAGGTAAACAAGTGAAATTGTAAAGGTCAAGTAAGGGAAATGATGTCAAATAGATCTGGCACCACTGTTCATGATGGCTGCCGTACTCTAAAAAGAAAATAAACCAACAGTTCAAAAATTAAGACCAATTCCCGACGTCACGAACCTCAGAAAAACTGCCACTTTTCACCAGATAAAATCATTGTTAACAACAAAGTTGGGGAAGTTCTCGATCGGTGATCTCTTTCCCGCATGATTTCGGCCTCATAAAAATGTATAATTAGAAGTGAAAAACTTTTCTGATTGCTCTCATTTTTTTAACATAGGGCATTGTTCTTTCAGAAACATAGTGTATTTTTGTTTTAAGTCAAAGGTGCAGGTATGAACTAATATAAATGTTATTAGTTCTGCCAACCCCTGTACTATTTTATGCTTGTAATTGCTGTTTTACTGTATGTTGCACACCAGTTCTTATCTATGATGTTAATATAATTACTGAATAATAACATCTTAAAGTGCAGACGTACGATGTATCAGTAATTATCGCGGGGATGATTTTACAAAATACATATAACTCGGCCAACACTCCGTTCCCCAACTTCCATATTAAAACCGCTGGCGATCACACACAACTTCAGTTAGTGACCCTGGGAATTGCACTGACAAATATTTCATATAAATTAATTATGGGGATAATAAAAAATAAAATAGAACAACACTTAAAAGATAACAACTTAATCATGGACACACAAGCAGGTTTTACTAAAGGAAACTGGATTGAGGATATAATGTACTTATTTTGAAATATTGTATAAATTAAAGTTTTAAGGATAAAATACCACTCTTTGTAACAGCAATAGACTTCTCTAAGGCTATTGATTCAATAAAAAGAGAAAAATTAATTGAAGCAATGATATTTTTTAAAATAGATAAAAACATTATAGACCTAGTAGCAAAAATATACTTGAATGACAAAACAAAATTATTCTTAGAAGGAAAAAATTATGGTGAAATTAATGTAAGAAGTGGAATAAAACAGGGATGTACGGGATCAACCACATTTTTCAAATTAGTAACATATATGATAATATTAAAACTAAATGAAATAAAATTAGATAATATAAAGATAGGTTATAAGGAAGAAAATTTACTGTAGCAGAGACAGAAGAATATATAGTTCAGTTGAAGGATATAGCGTTAGAGGTGGGATTGGAAATAAATATGGATAAAAGTAATATAGTTATTTATAATATAAGAGAAACACCAGAAGAAATAGGAGGAATAAAGGTTGTAAACAAAATAAAATATTTAGGAATTACAATTGATAATCAGAGAGATTGTTTTAAAACATACAAAACCGAATTGATAAATAAAGCACAAAAATTAAGTAATCTGGTACCTTCAATAATATCTAAAAGCAGTAATAAAATATTAATAGGGAGATGTTATTGGAAGAATGTGGCACTCCCATCCGTACTGTATGGAACTGATGTGTTGGAATTTAGTAAAAGTGAAATGAGCAAATTGCAAAGTATTGAAAATAAAGTGTATATAATGATATTAGGGGGAAAAAGGGGTACCCCAACATGTACTCTGAGGGGAGAAATTGGAGCATCAAGTGTGGAGACAAGATTAAAAACTAACAAAGTGGGTTATATAAAATACTTATTGAATAAAGAAAATACACTGGTGGGAGAAATCTATTCAAGAATGAATGAAAAGCATGCAAGAGAAAAATGGGTAAAAGGAACACAACAAATAATGAAAGAATTTAAGTTAAACAGTTATATTATTAAGGAGATAAAGAAGGAAAGGACAAAGAAAAAAATTAAGGATAAAGATATAAAGAAATGGGAGAGTGATGTGAACCAAACGGAAAGTTTAACTTTTATATAAGAAATATAAGAAGGAAATTAAACAGGAAAATATATACGATAATACATATGCTTCAACACTACTATATAGATGCAGAACTAATACATTAACGTTAAATGACAGAAAAAAGTTTTTGGGTGAATCAGAGATGTGTGAAGGATGTGGAGGAAAAAGGAAATTTGGAACATTTTTTACTTTATTGTCCGAAATTACAGAAAATACGAAATGAATCAAAACTATTCCAACAACCATATACAAAAGACAAGATTGGTGAATTATTATTTGAAAATATAGAAAATATAAAGAATATACTAGTGGAACTTTGGAAAGAAAGAAGAAAAGCTCAAGCACCATAGAAAAGGCACAACAAGAATATAAGGGGGAGCCGTTGCAAAGGCTATTCCGGACCGCGGTCATAGACGGCCCCAGGAAGCGGCCGGGTCGTGTCTTACACCCCTGCTATGTGGTGACCGGGCGGGATGAAGCACCGCTATTGCCAATGTCGGCATTTACGAGCCCAATTTGGCGGTTTTTTTTTACTTGGCTATACTTCACCACCACCCCTACTCATCCCATACATAAATTAGTGAGCTACTGACCGTGAAGATGGCTGAACGTGACTCAGAATTTTCGCGCGTGTCCGATTCGCTATCCCCTACCGCGCTGCCAAGTACATCATCTCTCGTGACTTCAACTCCCCGCGTGCAGCCTGCAAGAGCTCGCAAACCACCTGCTAGGCTCTCAGACTCTGCAATTGAAAGGGAGTTGGAGGAATTGTCCGAGTTATCGCTTGGTAGTGACGACAATGAGAGTATTTATGATACGGAATGGCAGCTTAACCAGTCATCAGAGGAAGAAGTGTGTGAATCTGTATACCACACAGCTCTTCCTTCAACGTCAAGCGTGCAAGATGTATCCAACGTTGCAGCCCCTGTTGCAATTCCGTCCACGAGTGGGGTGGGAGCTTTGAGAGGTAGTTTGGGAGACAATCTTTTGTCTCCTATTGTTGCTACCTCTCACGTGGATGCAGAACAAAAAGCTTCCACCTCCAAACCCCACTACGGGGTTACTCCCCAAGGTAAGAAGAGGTCAAGGAGGAGGTTGGATTTTTCATCCTCCTCAGATTCTTCTTCGGATGAGGTGTTGCAAAGACGCTACACAAAGAAAGGTGTTGGAAGAGGGAAGAGGGAAGGGTAGAGGGAAGAGAACAGAGGTGCAGCAGCAGCAGCTTATCTCGTCTGACCTGGACCCTGATAACCCACCAGACCTGACGCCATCTCCCCCCTCAACACCACCCCCTGCTACTCATGCTACTCATCCTTTGTGTGACAATCAGGGGGGTGAAGACTCATCACTGTTGCCTGCCCTCCCACTGTCGCCTGACCCCCCACTGTCGCCTGACCTCCCACTGTCGCCTGCCGGTCCTACGTTGCCTGACGCGGCGGCGCCGCCACCACCACCACCACCACCACCACCTCCACCACCAGCGGCAGGTCCTCGTGGCGCACCTCATCCTTACCTGTGGACGGATTGCGATGCGTTTGTGCCTGATATACCGACTTTTGATAACAGTCGGTCAGGTATTCAAGCCGTATTTCCCTGTCGTCCGTTGTCATCAATATTGGAATATTTTACTGCGTTCTTTGACGTAATAATGATGACATACTTGACGCAGGAAATAAATAACTTCAGACAATTCAGCAATCCACCAAATAGGGAACACAGCAAGATGTTGACCTAGACTGACGTGACTGTTGCTGAGTTGTATGTGTGGTTAGCTCTGACGATGCTGATGCCGCACGTCAGGAAACATCGCCTCAAGGACTTCTGGAGCACTAACGTCCTTCTTTCCACACCTGCCTTTGGAAAATATATGTCCCGGGACAGGTATAGGGACATACTTTCCTATATTCACTTCGCCCCCAACATGGGTCCACACCTGAAAGACTGGCTTTGGAAAATTAGGCCCATTCTGACTATGCTCCAGGAGAAAATGCGAGGCTTTTTTCGACCATTCCAGAATGTTGTTATCGACGAGTCTCTGGTGCTGTTCAGGGGACGAGTGTCCTTTATTCAGTACATCCCGTCAAAGAGGCATAGATTTGGCATCAAATTCTATGTCATCTGCGACTGTAAGACTGGCTATGTGTTGGATTTTATACTTTATTCAGGTACGGATGTGGATATCCCGGGCCAGGACCGTCTCGGCTTCAGCGGGAGTGTTGTCAAGCAACTCATGGGGGATTACCTTGACAACAACCACATCCTGTACACAGACAATTATTACACCTCTCCAGCACTTAGTCAGTTCCTTCTGCAGCACCAAACAGGATCCTGCGGCACCATTCGTGTCAATAGGAGGAATTGGCCAGTATTTCCCCCCACCCACAGGGGTGACCGTCTCATGAAGAAATCGGGGAAAATGCTGGCCATCACTTGGCACGATAAACGCCCCGTCCGGATGCTCACCACCGTCCACAGGGGCACGATGCTGGATTGTGGGAAGATTGAACGCGGCACAGGTAACATCTTCAAGCCTGATGCTGTGCTTGATTATAATATAAATATGAGGCTCGTCGATAAGTCAGACATGATGGTGAGTGCCATCGATTGTCTGAGAAAAACCTGCAAGTGGTACAAGAAGGCTTTCTTCCACCTTCTTGACGTCACAGTGCTAAATTCGTACTTGCTCTACCTCCAGCAACACCCCGACAGCAGACTATCACTCCGGCAGTACGAATTGGAGTTGGTAACCCAATTCCTACAGAAATGTAGCACTGTGCAACCACTGCAGCAGCACAGGCATGCACCAGCGGCGGGACGCCCTGACAGATTGCAACATAGTGCTTACATGTTGCGCCACAGCCTAATTGATCTGCCAACCTTGGCGTCAGGTCGTCCAGGTTATCGCCGCTGCCATGTCTGCAAGCACACGACACGTCGCACTCAGAAACTCAAGGAAACTCGTTACTGGTGTAAGGAGTGTCGTGTGCCATTATGCCCTGGAAACTGCTTTTCAGATTATCATGGACTAGAATTTATATAGAAGCAGGAAGTGATGGGAGTAATGCGAGTGAAGTGACAGTGACACTTGGTGACAGTGACACTATTTACTTATAAGTGAAGTGACAGTGACACGTTTTTAGGATATAAGTGAAGTGATAGTGACACGTTTTTAGGATATAAGTGAAGTGATAGTGACACGTTTTTAGGATATAAGTGAAGTGATAGTGACATGTATAATTTACGTTGAACATAATCAGTGATATTGACACTGAAAATGTTTTGCGTAAATACTCCCACACTTCTCTCCAGGGCATAAAATATTCTGGAATGGTTAGCTAACCACACTAAAAACAGGGGCTGCAAAAGGTAGGGGGTACGACGGCGCGCTAACATGGGATAAAAATGATTGAGTCACGCACCTCGCCGACCCGCTGTCACCACCGAGCCCAGCCAACGTCAGAGCCACTCCACCCGCACGAACACCACCCCGCTCTCAGCCGTGAAGTGACTTTCATTCCTCACTTCATTTCTCGGCAACGGAGAGTCCCAGAGAGCTGAGGATGGTTTCATTGGAGAGAGGAAGAGTTGATGGTGAGTACAAGACCATATTTAAGTTGTTCAGTATCGTAGTTTAGACGTACAGAGTAAGTGAAGTAGAGTGAAATTGAGCGATTTTGGTAAAAGCGCCCAGACAGGGAGGAAGGCAAGGTGCACTAGCCCCGGACTGACAGTGCGGCTATCCATAGTTATCCCGTCGCGGAGGGGTTAATAGAAATATACCATTACATGAGATATAAAAATATGATGTTGATATTATAATAATTCCATCACAGCTATATATATGTAGAGAGAGAGATATATATATATTATATTTATTATATATATAGTTATATAATAACATTATAACAAGAAGAGCTCATTTGACAATTATAAAGATTGACCAAAAGAAACAAAGCAGCAGGTTCAACATTACCAAGCAATTACCATTCAATACTACAAAAAATTGGAGGTAATTCAAAATTCAGCTTTAAGGATTGTCCTGGGAGCATTTAAATCCTCCCCAGTCACATCCCTTGAGGTAGAATCCTCCCCAGTCACATCCCTTGTGGTAGAATTCTCCCCAGTCACATCCCTTGAGGTAGAATCCTCCCCAGTCACATCCCTTGAGGTAGAATCCTCCCCAGTCACATCCCTTGAGGTAGAATCCTCCCCGGTCACATCCCTTGAGGTAGAATCCTCCCCAGTCACATCTCTTGAGGTAGAATCCTCGGTAAAGGTACAGAAGTGGACTCTACTGTATAATAGATATTTCCCACTATTTTAGACCATTCTAAGACACTTTTCATCCATGGTGTTTCTCTCGGAAATGCCTCGTTTTCGAGATATGCCCCGTATACAAACATAATTTGGAAACTAGTCTTACCTGACCTAACCTAGACCACAGCAGACTACCGAAACCTAACCTGGGCAAACTACCGGACCTAACCTGGGCAAACTACCGGGTATAACCAGTCTAAACTATCATAAAGTGACTGGGGCAAATTTCCAGGACCTAGCCTAATGTGGAACACTGCTCGAAAGGGTCCTCTTCTGTACCAATACCGAATCCTCCCTATCCTTACTGTCACACCGTCGCTCCACCTTACTTGTCCACATACCATAATTATGGTATTTGTACCATAATTCAGTGTCTGTGTACCATGGAACATTCATTGTGTACCATGTACCATAATTTTGAGACATTTTATTTTCTCGTTATATATAAGCCTTAGATCTGACTCATCTGAGTCACCTGTCAAGGGACCTCGATTCCCGAAGGAGATTAAAAGGGCCGTGTCACCCTGTGTAGCTGTCAAAGGCTACTTATAACTCCACATCTCACTAGGAAACACATTGCTTTAACCCCTAAGAACCGCAATTCGTTACGACAGCCTTCACCCACAACCGCAAATACAACCTGATTTTTAAAGTTACTCCAAGGTTAGTTTTAGTCTTATAAATTTGTAGAGCTTTATTTTACACACCAGAATATGCAAACAAAAGTCTTCTATCTCCACTGGTTAGAGTACAGCAGCACATAAAAGTAGGAAAATAATACGACAGTTACCCCCCCAAATAACATACGATGATACGCATGTGTTACACATGTTTATAATGCGTAGATATATAAGTATGTACACCTCGATGTGTGCTTGCGTGTTTGTGTATGTAAACGAGTATATAAATGCACTGAAATAGACAAAAAAGGCAACATACAAGTCACTTTTGCATACAACTGTTCATACCTGTGATAACACTAACGTATGCATGTACAGTGTTTGAAAGTGTGTTATACTAATGTCCAATGGCTATAAGACCTATGGGAGGCAGAGAGAGGCTAGGGGAGGCAGGGAGAGGGAGTGTATGACAGCCCACAAGTGATGGCATTGGCTGCGGATAACACAGTGTGGGTGTGGATGTACTTTGGCCACACCCACCTACACCATAGGGGGGGGGGGGGAAGTCAGCCAATCATGATCAATTACAATAGTCCAAGGTTACAGGTTCCCTTTGGCACTACTGCTGTGGCTATATGTAGCCCATGCAGTTACAGTATTTATGGGCTGTTCATTTAAACGGACCGTCAGCTTAATGGGTTAATATGTAGGCTATAGGGTCATTTATTTAATAGCATAGGTTGGAGGACTGAGAAACACTAAATTTGCCGACTTCATCAAAGGGTGGTCCATGTTTATAAGTGATGAGGTACAACTCTGTTGCAAAAAAAAAAAAAAAAAATGTCAAATTATAATTAGAGGAGGAAAAATATAAATTATATTTTTTAAATGGTGAAGAGTCCTACAAATTATTATTCTTTGAAGTAAGGAAAAACATGGTTGTCAAAAAATAAGAAATAGGCATCCTCATTTGAAATAAGTTATTATAAAACAGAAAATATATTAAATATATTCTTTAGAAAAAAAACCTGGAAATTGGGCAAATATATCCAGGTGGGTAAAACAGGGTTACCTGCTTTTTTGCCAACCCTGAGTCTAAAATTTAGTTTTTTGCAAATAAAAATGTTCTTGACTAAATATAAATATATCATAATATACGGTAATTGTTTTTTTTTTAGTTTTTATAACTAATATTTTAGTTTTCATTTGATATTTTTTACTTCCATATTTCAAATGAGGACATAAACATGAAATAATGAGATTTCTAGCCATTCCTGTACCTGAGACTCGGCCATGCTTGCAGGACTGTTGTCTTTAGACTGGTGCTCATTGTAATTGCAGACACTTTGGTCGGCTGAGGCTGTGTCTGTCAGGAACATGAGTACTTCAAAGAGGTGCCATTTTGAGGTATATCCCGAGCCACTCTACGGGTTTTTTGCCTTCTGAAGTTCTCTTGAAAATGATTTTTCAAATTGCCCCACTTATGCATCACCGCATCTGTAAATGATAAACCATTATTAGGAATGTTATGGAAATAGTAGTAAGTGTTAATATATGGAAACACTAGTTTTTACGGCTTACTAATGTTTTGCCGTATTAATTAATGTCCAAAATGTATTTATTATTTATTATTATCATTATGCAATCTCTCTTTCTAAATTATAAATGGTATTCTTATCATTAACAACAGTTCTTTTTATTGTCGTCTGCACCATTCATCATACAGTATTGGACTTCAAAACTAGCCCTTATCCAGAAATCCTAACCTAACCTACCCTAACAACAACTTTGTATATTTTTCTCTCACTCATTCATTATAAACATTTGCTTTTGCTTCTAATAGGCAATACAATGAACTGGATGTACCTGACCATTACAAGAGGTATGGCCCTAACCCCTAAAGACCGGTTGACGTGATAGACCGTCTTTCGTAAGGAACCGGGCAACTGCACCTACCGTCACAGCGATTTAGCGCTATTTCGCGCCCTGTACGGCTAGTTTTTCTTATCGTTGGGCGAGAAAATACACTCACAATATCGATCCGCTACCCACTCAGTCGATTCTGGGACCCCACGATGGCTGGGCGATTTTTAAGTAATTGCCCTTGTCCGAATTTGTGCTCTAACGATCGTAAGACAATACCGTAGTGAATATATGTACGTGAGTGACACCATGATATTCCTACAAGGTTACAAATTATTATTTAGTGTATAGATCACGACACACGATATATAATGGGGTAGTAACAAGAAAATAACACCACAAAACACACCCATACAGGCACAATTGATAGTAAATATACGTGTTTCCTACGGTACAAGTCGGTTTGTTTTATCATTTTTTAAGTGACAGTTACACGATGATATATTCCTACAAGTGTTCATACTATTTTTAGTGTTGAAATCATGACATACGATACATAATAGTAGTAATACGAGTGAGTTGACAAGGGACTTAGGCGGGAAACTGAACTCCCATGCCGCAGTCACACCGCACTCACGCGTACTCACAGACACACCCCTGTCTCGCGCACAAACATGGTTCACTTCAACTCGCCCTATCTCCACAACTATTCATCGTACAGCCCTCCCGATGGTACCATTGGAAAGAGGAAGAGTTGAAGGTAAGGATGGAATAATTTTGAAGTCAGTACACTATATAGGTAAGAGTGTGAGCGTTGTGAATATAGGGCAAATCGAGGAATTTTGACGCTAGTGGAAGGGTAGAAATGTAGAAACAAGGTCCACCCCTCCCGGCCTGCAGAGGTTAAAGGAAGGCAGAAAACAGTAAATTATATAAATTTAGGGAAACAGGGGCAAAACAAAACGAGTAAAGAAATAGATCCATAAAATTACATTTCTGAAGATTATTATGTACTGTACTTATAACTGTAATACAAATAACGGTAAATTTTTACAAGTTGCCGCAACTGGGGCAAACTACCGGGACCTAACCTGGGCATACTACCGGGACCTAACCGGGGGAAACTACCGGGACCTAACCGGCATACTTCAGCCTTAACCACAGCATCGAGATGTTACAGAATTAAAAAGATCTTACCTGACCTTACCTAACCTAACAAGAAGGGGGCCATACTTCGTGACCTAACCTTGACATACTTCGTGACCTAACTTTGTTATGCAGCCTTTGCAGAAGAAATGGTATATAGAATAGTTGTTTGTAATAGTCAAATATAAACACTGTTAATAGTAAAACTTTCGAAATCGAGTTGTGGCAACTTGTAAAAATATTCCCAAATAACTTATTGAATATTTATGGATAAATACGAAAACTGTGGCCCTGGTGGTCACTAAATAAATAGCTAGTAATGACAACATTAGAAATTACTTGCAGTTACACCAGCCAATGCTGGAAACTCTTCTTGGATGGCTATTGCAATGCGATGATACAAGTGCCTCTTGAATGTCTTTTTCAAGAACATGGGATCTCTGTGATCCCACAAACACTCATTTCGCCTGACCTTTTCAATGACAAAAAGTTCACTTTCTCTAGACCACCATAGGCTTGATAGGCGTGTCTTGATGTAAACACAGTAAAATATCGACATCGTATTTTTTACTTTAAGTGTGTTTTTGTTGTTTTTCGATAATATTTGTATTGCAAAAATGTTTTCTGATATTAATCCACCTCTTTTGCTTAGAACTAATTTATATAAATACATTATTTATTGACTTGGTGCTGTATACAAGGAATGGTCTTGGCTAGAGATCCATTCCAGCTTTGTCCCGCGAATGCCGCCGCGGCTCCTCGTTCATGGGACGATATGGAGGCAATCCCGCGTATACCTCGTACGCAGTGCTAGTGTGATACCCCCTTTTTAACAAGTCAGAGTGCAGCTCCGTTCTGCCACCAGTCAGTTCTTCCATCCATACAAAACCTTGGATAGATGGCGCTACCGGCGTTGAGAAGGGTAGATGGCGCTGACGTCGACATCCCAAGGAAGGGGGGAGGGAGATGAGGAGACTGCTGAACAAGCAGTTATACTCTCGCCTTTCACTAATACACCACATAACTATCGATGAAATATTAAGATATTAATTCACAGGAACATGTGATTAAAAGCGTATAAATGTGTATGGGTGTGTATAAATGTGTATGAGTATTTCGGCCCTTACAGTGTGTATATGTATGTATTATTATCTGTGTGTGTGTAATGTATGTATTATTCTCTGTGTGTGTATGTATGTATTATTTTCTGTGTGTGTGTATGTATGTATTATTCTGTGTGTGTGTGTGTATGTGTGTGTGTATGTATGTATGTATGTGTATATGTGTGTGTGTGATGCTACTCCCCCTCTCTCCAACGGCCAGAATTCAAACCGAATGCAAACAGATGCCATACCGAATGTTCCGAAGTATTCCCGAATAGTTTTCGAATATATCCCGATTTCTGCCCGAATTTTTGCCCATCCCGAATTGGTTCCGAATGTTTCATGCAACAGCAAACATTCGGGAAACTTTCCGATTCAGTCCCGAATTTTTGCAAATGGCCCCGAATTATTCCCGAACACCCCTGTTCCGGTTTCACCTTCATTAGAGGGCTACTTATAATAACTTACTTTATACTTACTTGTATGAGTCACTTAGACTCTCAGACTTACACCCGTCACATGATGCTCCAATACTGCTGACCTACGCTTGGGAACTACTAACACGCTAGCATAAAGTGACGACACAGTTCATATCATACACAAGGGAAGCGCCCTAGTTGCGCTCCTATAGCTCTCAGTTAGCTACAGATAACCGACCCGATCACAGGTTACTCTAGCGTGTTATCTCTCTTTAAAGTTAGCTTCTTAGCCTAGCTTAAACCCGTGCAAGCTACATATTGTGACTCTGTATACTAACTCGTGTTATAAATAAAAAGTGAGTAAACTACTTTAACCTTGTTGTATCTTCTCAACCATAATAGTTATAGAAAGCCTAATAATTAAAATCAAACTCCGAAGAGACAACAAAGACACTATAAAGACAAACCAGTCGCCAGCCACCCTACCCTATCGACTCATATGTTTGGAAGTAAGTAAGTCTTTCTTACACCAGAACATTTGGTGGCAGCGGTGGGATACGAAGTAAATGGTTTATAATAAAGGAGAAATACAAACAGTAAAAAGCAAGGAATCCGAGAAAAGAGCACAAAATAATAAAAGGGTAAAAGAGAAGTAAGTGAAGTTAAGCGAGACAGTGAAGAAGAGGTTACGAGAGTGAGAGCGAGAGGAGAGTGATTGCAAGAGGTCACACTGGGTCAACCCGATTCAGCACCTCTTAGCCACAACAAGCTAGCCTCTCTCCACCCCTCACAGTAGCCAATGGTGACGTCATTGACCCTGCCACCTCACACCACACGGTCGTGGCTATTACGTCATCGTTATACTCATTATCACTCTGCCAGCTGACTTAACCATACACACACACACTTCTGAGGAAGGACGTCGGCGTGGTATGGTACGACATCACTACATCACTATACCTTCTATACTTAACCATACAGTATAGTCAAGGGAAGTGATAATCGAACTTCAACTTCATCTTACGGGATTATAACTCACAACTCAAAACTTCACAACTAAGGAAAAGAAGGACGTAAGCTTGGTTATGGTACGTCATCGCGACTACAACTGAAATAATAACCTACTACAACAACGTTTATTCCTATAATATGGTCAGTGCTAGGTACATATAATTATATATTACAAATATATAACACACACAATCCTACATCATCACACTAGGATATAATATTATATGTACACGTATTTAACAATATTTCCTCATTACACATTCTATGTATTCATAATTGTGAGTATTAATATGTGCGTATGCCTTCACGTATATATACAGATGTGTTCTTGTTATTTTTCAAGCAAAAAGTGACAGGGAATGAGTGAAAGAATACGTATACTACCGCACTATAACTAACACTAGTTAAGCAAGCGAACACGTAGCTTGGCAATACTAACAAAGTAGTGAAAGCTTAGTTGATTCAACCGAGATAACTAATTAAAGTGTAAGTATTATGCAAAGTGCAACTTCTCTTTTGAGTAAATATTATTGCACTAGATTTAGACATACAAGGTAGAGAATTAACCACTAATATTCTTCCTACTAAATCTACATAATTAACTGACTCGTTACTACTAACCTACACCTGATAACACTTAGTAACTTCACCTAGTAACACGAGATCAGAACGTACTTATTCTACGGCTTCACAAACTAACACTTCATCAACAAAATAGCAATTAACACTTCATCATACACCGTGGCAACGATTAATAACTCTACAACAACAACAATGGCAACTAATAATAACACTTCATCTACTATTACTAACAGTTCATCCCAAACTCATGCAGTGAAATCAGTCACTTGGGACATTGTAACTTATATTGTCCATTTTTTTCTTAAGGTTGTAATTTTCATGTGCATATTCCAGTTACTACAGACTACAAATGACAACATAAGCTTCGTAAGTGGACATAGTAAACCAGACTTCATTGCTAGGACATTACTGACCGTAACTGCACTCACCCATCCAGATATCTTATTTAATTTTCATCTATGTTGTGAAAGCCTCATAGATGTTATCGGTAGGGGGCAGTTAGGCAGTCCACTAGCAGGGGTACACAGAATGGTTAGAAGTATAGTGAGTAATTGTGTAACAGTCAAACTAAGTAGAACTCTAGCGTTAGTAGGTTCGACCATTAGCAATGCTAAACAACTCTTGTGGGGGTCAGTGTGGTTGAATAAACAAGTAAATGTACCTAGAGCCCTACCTGTAGCTGTAAACACACACACAAACACTCAAACAAGCACTTCACACACACCACACACTACAAACTTCACACCACAGAGCGCGAAGAAGAAGCCTTATTGTATGATCTGTAGGAAATATGGACACAGCCTAGAAAAATGTTACTTTGATAAGAATAATCTCTCAAATGCCAAAAGTAAGAATAATAATAATAATAATAATGTAGTAAGTGAAAGTAACAACAAGCCAAGTAATCAGTTTTGCATTATTCATAACAGTGTGACACATAACACAGATAAATGTAGAGTAACGTTGAATGCCAGGTATGAAGTCAATAACAAATGTGCAAAAACAGGTGAAGATTTTAACAAACAAAACACTTCACATTAATTACATAATAAATAAATATACTTGTTGCTGCTTTGGTTAAAGTGGATATTCTTTCACTTCCTTGTAACCTGGGGAATACAAATGTTTCTCTAGCTGTAGATACAGGAGCTTGTGTCTCCTTTACTTTATGAAGTAACATTTAAACGGCAGTTAAGGGAAAACCCGCAGTAACGATGGACTATCCAGCCATCAGATTTAAACATTTAACTGCCTTATCTGGTAGTAGACTAGTCACTAAAGGAATAGTACAATTTCCTATCACACTTTCATTAAGTAGTCATAGACTAGAATGTACCTTCTATAAATGTGAAAACTTCAGTTTACCAACTGATGGTCTATTGAGTTAAAAGAATTAATCGAACATAACCTTGACATTGCAATCTCACTACAGTTAATTATCTTTCAAGGTCGGCTGTACCCATGTTGACATGTTGACCTCTGAGTCATCAGTCACCAGCCAGCTGGGTGCTGGGGCACTCAAGGGAGAATGTCACTCACACATTCTACTGGCAGGCACAGTCAAAAGTACTACTCATTTACCAAGTAAAGGGTTTGCTATCATTAAGGTACAAGTGAAAGGGGATAATTGAAGGAAATCAAACAATATCCTTAAGTGAAACATGTAGAATAATTAATGTCGGTATGTCCATAATTTCTCTGATACAAGAAGACAACTTCATTGAAGCTCTAATTTTTAACAAGGTTTATCTGGCAGTGAACATTAAACCAGGTACTTATATAAGTGACTTTCTTGTGTATATTAAACCCATAGAGTGGAAAAAGAATCTCCTCCCTTAGCCAACATACACATTGTTGATGAATTGCAATTTACGAAAACTACTAATGAATTAAGAGAGCATGTAAAAGTAAATGATTTTCCTTCACATCGCACACAGCTTTTACACACATTAGCTAATCACAGGTCGGCTATTGTCTTACCTGGTGAGCGGTTGGGGAAAACAACACTAGTAAAACATCATATAAAATTAACTGACACAGATCCAGTATATGTTAAAGCTTATAGATTACCTCATAGTCAGAGGCAAATAATGAATAAAATGGTGGATGATATGTCAAAAGAAGGAATAATTGAACCTTCAAACAGTCCTTATAACAGCCCATTATTTTTAGTAACTAAGAACACAGGCGATTTCCGTCCTGTTATAGATTTTAGGAAGATAAATGAGAAAACTGTCAAGGATAGGTGCCCATTACCTGTGCTTAATTAAAGATATCCTCAGGGAGATTGGGGAAAATAACCGAGTCTTTACTAGTCTTGACTTAGTGGATATTGGCAAGTAGAATTAAATGACCAATCCAAACCTGCATACCCAGATGACTTAATTATTGTCAGCCTGATTTAAATTCACACCTTCAGAGCTGGATAGAGTTTTTCAGCGACTGCAGGATGTTGGATTAAAGGTTAAGGCTGAAATAGAGTTTTTTGGGTCATAAAGTAAATAGTAAAGGAATTCACACTTTGGATTCCAAGATTAAAGCAGTAAAGGAATTTTCTCAACCTACTACAGTAAAGTAAATAAGGAGTTTCCTTGGATTAGGTTCATATAACAAGTCATTCATAATGAATTTTGCTAAAATAGCCAACCCACTAATAAGACTCCTGAAGAAAGATATCGAATTAAGTGGTCTCAAACAGAGTAGGATAGCTTTGATCAGTTAAACTTAGCTTACATTCTACTCCTATCTTAAGTTACCCAGAACCTTCCGTTTTCTCTCTGTACTGAAGCATCAAATGATGATGGTTTACGCCCTGTCCTTATGCAGCATACCAAAGAAGGATGTTGCAGGGCTTGTGTATATCCCAGTCGGGTGGTGAAGGATACAGAGAAGAAATATAGCCTCTCGAATTTGGAAGCTATAGCGGTGGTTTGGGCCTTAAAGACCTTCAGGGAAATAATTCTAGGGTATCCTATCACCGTATTCATGGTAAAGAAAAAAAAAATTGACAGATCAGTTAGCCAGATGGTATCTCAGAGTTTCAGCCTATAATTAAATATCTTCCGGGGCGTTTTAATAAAGTTGTAGATAACTTATCTCGTAATATATCAGCTGCTGCTGTCATTCCCACTAACAGTGATGTAGACTTCAATGTGGAACTTGTTAGAACTGAACAAAAGAAAGATAAATTTTGGGCAAGGGTCATTTATGCTTTGGTTCCAGGGGACGAAGAAACTAACCTACCGGAGTTACCCATTCCACTAACACAGTTTGAGGTAATAGATGACACTTTGTTCAGGAAACTTGAGAAACAGACTAACATTTCTTCACAAGTAGTAGTCCCTGATACACTAATTAAGACTGTACTAATACTAATGCATAATCATCCACAAACCAGAAACATATTAAGAATTGTGAATCATGTCATGCTCATAAAGGTAATACAATGGGCCCAGCTCCAATTTTAAATTACCCAATACCTGAAAAACATGGGATGTAACTGGTATAAATATACTAAGCTTACCACACAAGCGAATTTAACGAAGGTAACGAATTTAATTTGTCAGTACACCACACCTAGGGTGATACTAACCGACAATGGTAAAGAAATTACTAATAATTGTTACACAACATATGTGATCAATATCATATAAAGCAAACTTTTATAACAGCATATCATCCAGCAAGCAATCGCAAGATACTTGAAGTTTTGCGACAAATGGCTAATCCTATGCACGGATCATGGGAAGACTGGAATTCTTTACAGCTGCCTCCATTAAAAGTTCCATAAACTCATCAGTGGGCAAGTCCCCTCAACAGATTCTATTTAACAGACAAACGACTTCCATATGAAATCATTACTGGATTTTTTTTTCTCCAGCATATAATATGGATCATTATCCATTAGACAACTACAAGTGTTTAATAACATCCATAAGGAAGTCAGGAATCACCTAAAAGGTAGTAGGCAGGAGATGTTGATCAAACAACATACTCAAGCTGTGAATTTAGATAGATATTACTGTAGGGGAAAATGTCATGATAAAATCCCCAGAAAGAGTATCAAAGTTAACTCCAAAGTTTGTTGGTCCGTATGAAATAATCGACATCACCATGGAAATAGAAATAAAATAAAAATAAAATGTATAAAAACGGGGAAGGTAGAAATAATGCATGTAGATAGAAGTAAACAGATAAACTTAAATGAACCATCTAAAATATAAACAGCACAAGCACAAGAAATACTAACCTCCACTCCCACATATCTGTCTTCAAACACACACACAGACAAAAACTAAGGTCTGCAACATAAACTAAATAATTACATTTATTTTAAATGGGAAACAAGATTCTATTACTGTTTTTGCTAGGTATAGCGCGTGTTACACTTGCCGAACAAACAGCAGTTACAGCCCAAGTACTGAAGCCAGGTGCGCTTCAGGTGCTTTGGTTGAAAATAGAGTAAAAGTCTTGATAGTGGAAGATTTAGTTAGTGTACATACAACTGGAAGTTCACGGATTGCTAGAAATGCCAAAGATAATTTTAGACCTTGGACAACATGTATCAGATTACACAGACATATAGAAACTGCTCATGCTCGTCGTCAGAGACGTGGCCTTTTTTTTTTAATTTTATGGGTTTGTTGAGTAACCAGTTGTTGGGACAGCAATGGCCGATGATGTCATTGTCTTAGGTAAGAAACTAGGGGAGGTAACTACTGCCCTAGGACAACAGAAAAGAATTGTCATTCAAACTTAAGAAGCTTTGGCCGATGATGTCACTGTCTTAGGTAAGAAACTAGGGGGGGGGGGTAATTACTACCCTAGGACAACAGAAAAGAATTGTCATTCGAACTTAAGAAGCTCGGCAACACCTACGACACAAACCCATGAAATAATTGAACGAACTAACTAACCAACTATCTTCTGTGCTAAACGAATTAATTGGAATAATACCTAACATTGAACTCATCCAATTAATTAGTGAGTACATAGCAGCCATTGACATAGCTGTTAAGAAACTTAATTATTTAAACGAAGTAGTCATAAGTGACTTGGTAGATACTGGATTGGGTAGAGTAAACTCGAAGTTGTTACCTCTATGGCAGTCACAGGCAGCAGTGGAAATAGCTATAAAAACTTAAAAGCTTAACCCTATATTTACCCTATCTGACGTGGAATATTACTACTCTATCATTGGACTCATTCTAACTGAGACAAGATTCTATTACTGTTTTTGCTGGGTATAGCACTTGTTACACTTGCCCAACAAAAAGCAGTTACAGCCCAAGTACTTTGGCCAGGTATTTTGGTTGAACATAGAGGAAAAGTCTTAAATATTCCTTAAAAGTCAAAAACGTCAATTAATATTTGGGAATTACGACCGTTTCCAATTAGAGTAAATAATACCCTGCTGGTTGTAGACAAGTCATACATAGTCTCATCTGAAGATTATACTGCCATAGACACTTTGGAAAAACATTCATTGGATGACTGTCGCACATCATACTTACACTTGCATGTACTGTATGTCCTGCTTATATGTTTACTTGGAATTTAGCAAACAAGGCACAGTGTGACCTTTCATTCATAATGCCAGACTCAACTCTTCCCACATCTTACTGTACTTTCAAAACTGTCAGTAATATTTCCTACCATGAGCACTTCAGTACTAACCACTACTACTACACAAACAGAGAATAAGTGTGATATTATTTAGCAATGGTAAGTCCAACACGTTTGGGTGGATGGTTATTATATGGCTCGGGGTCATTGTGAGATTAGAAATGAATATTTTTCTTACCTTACCTACTCATCACCATAAAGCTTTTTTGTGTCCACACTTTCTACAGAGTTAATGTCAGAGTTAACCTTGTAGAAAACATCTCTATAGATAACATAATTTTTTTGTTTAGATAAAATAAAGATCCTTCAATTTTTAATAGACTCAGAGTTTACCTCAAAGTTGAATAATTTGTTACCTTTACATCTCTTAAGAGAAGTTGTATTACCTCTACACATCATACCTGCACTAATGTTAATTGTTGTACTATTGTATTTAGCTGGTGTATACGGAAGGTGTACACTTGGTACCAACAATTATTAGCTCGCGAACGGCAAAGACAAGTGTCACAAGGTAATGAGGATACAAATGTATAGGCTAATTATACACCACTACACATTTAGATAGGATGTATTTACCCATAATGTATATTAGACATGTAATATTAATTATTATCTGTAGAAATAATAAAGTACATCTACAGACTGAATGTATTCCAATAATAATAATATCTATATATTTAAATCTTAAGTTTAATAGGGAAAATATTAATAATCAACCTGGAATGATATGCCAGAAGATAATAATACCCTTATATAACAACATGTAAATTATTATAAATGTTCCTTCGAGGGCAAAGGATGGTAGTGGCCGAGCATTGTTCCGGTTTCACCTTCATTAGAGGGCTACTTATAATAACTTACTTAATACTTACTTATATGAGTCACTAAAACACTCAGACTTACACCCGTCACATGATGCTCCAATACTGCTAGACTAAGCTTGAACGGGAAGAGTACAGGACTCACTTACTGTGGGAAGCACTAACACGCCAGCATAAAGTGACGACACAAGTCAAGGGAAGCGCCCTAGTTGCGCTCCTTTAGCCTCAGTTAGCTACCGATAACCGATCCGATCACAGGTTACTCTAGCGTGTTATCTCTCTTTAAAGTTAGCTTCCTAGCCTAGCTTAAACCCGTGCAAGCTACATATTGTGACTCTGTATACTAACTCGTGTTATAAATAAAAAGTGAGTAAACTACTTTAACCTTGTGGTATCTTCTCAAACCATAATAGTTATAGAAAACCTAATAATTAAAATCAAACTCCGAAGAGACAACAAAGACACTACAAAGACAAACCAGTCGCCAGCCACCCTACCTATATCGACTCATATGTTTGGAAGTAAGTAAGTCTTTCTTACACCAGAACAAGGGCTGTATGATTGGCTGATAAAGGTTTCTGGTCAATCCCATCAGATGATCAGAAGGGTCCCCGTAGCAGGGTAGTGCCCATAGTTATACAGGGTCGGCTCACGTGCAGTCTAACCCCCAACTACCACCAACTTTCTCTTGTGTCACTGTGTGTGTGTGTGTGTGTGTGAAAAAGAAAACGAGAGAAATGAGAAACAAACACTACATGGTAAACTATACATACTATTATCAGGAAAAAGAAAGTATAACATTTCAAATTGTAATATATTTAATAGTGTTTTACTGAGTTGCAAGACGTTGCAGTAAGTAGCCTACTCGATTTAAAAAAAAGTTTCATCCTCCTATTCTTTTAATGATAATGATAATTATTATTATTATTATACTATTATAATATTCTTATTACTATATTATTATTATTATTATTATTACTATTACTATTTGTGATTCTTTTTTCTATACCTCAACCTCAGGACTGTAGGTTGTCAGTAGCCCGTCACTCTTGGAAGCAGATGGGACGGCTGGCCATTCTTTGATAATTTGTCTTGTGATTGGTGCAGCCAGCACCTCCAGTAAGCGCGTCCCTCTTGTGAAGTCCTTGTTACAGTAATTACATTTAAAAAAAGGCGAATTCACACCCGCCGTGGCTATGCTCTCAGTTTCTTTACGTATGTAGCTGTATGTAGCTGTATGTAGCCCGGGAGGTGGGGACGCTTGGCGGGGGGGGGGGAGGAATGAGGGACCAATGAGGGACGCGCTTACTGGAGGTGACCAATCACAAGACAAATTATCAAAGAATGGCCAGCCGTCCCTATCCGCTTCCGTCACTCGTGCGAGGCCCCGAGATTTTTAGGTGTCGCACTAAATGATACAATGGAGCTTTGTGACGATGTTGTTACCGTTGCTTCTCTTCTGTCCCACTAGATGACGACACCTTATTTATACACGTCACTATCAGGAGAGAGCAGCTACACTGCCACTCACAGCATCTTTGAATAAGGTCTGGCATGTTCCATGTAATGAGTTGACAACGATGTAGGGGGTATTTTCTTGAAGTGTCGGCGTAGCCAGGATAATTGACAAACAGCTGGCCCCATCAGATCTCCTCGAAACAATCCCAGACGTTTTCTCGTGTACTCGAACGTCATCTCCAAAACTTGTTTAAACTGACCCAGACCAGCCTGCCAACCCACGTGGGGGCTGTCTCAACTAATCACAGATGTGCTTATATGTCCTAAACAAATGGCAGGGTCCGTTACATCTCGCAACCAATCAGAGACTTGTGGTCGGCAGTATCAACCACTCAGAGACTTGTGGTCTGCAGCAGCAACCAATCAGCAGTCTTGAATCTGCTAAGAAATTGCGAGATGGTAGTCTCCTGGTAAAAGTGCTGAACTCTTCCCAGGTTAAGGATTTACTTAAACCGACGCTGATTCATGATCTCAGGGTGAAAACCACCATTCCAGTTGGGCCAAATACCTGTAAGGGCGTCATTTTCCAAAGGGATTTGGCAGTACTGGATGATGCAGACATTCTAGAGGGAATAAAGGACCAGTGTGACTCCCACGAAGCCTGCATCCAGGACTCATCCAGCTCGTCGTGCGTCGAGCTGCTCGAGGACTGGCTCTGTGACTCGTGGAGAGGAACAGGTGATGGAGGCTACCACCTCCAAATCATCCCGTGGGAGGTTCCCGGGAAGTGCAGGGAAGGAAGAGGGTACTCCTTCCCAGCACAAGAAGGTTCCCCAAGACGAACACGGCCCTCCAAAACCCCATAAACCACGATAATCTTCGCGCTAACCATAGTACAATAGAACTGTCGAAGTCTTAGAGGTAGATTAAATGAACTCAAACTTTTGGCCTGCACTTACGCTGCCGATAGTATTGCCCTTCAGGAAACTCATCTGGATAACCAAGTCGAAGACGAGGTTATCCAGCTTCGGAACTACGAGTTAATTAGGAGGGATCGAAACAGGAGGGGGGGGGGGGGTAGCTCTCTACAACTGCCGTTCCCTCCCTTTGACTGAGGTGCCATGCAATTTCCCTCTGGAGTCTGTCGCCTGCAGACTGAAATTCGGTGGCACCTACCTGACTGCCTGCTCTGTCTACTGTCCTCCTGATACAGTAGCTTATGATGATGTTTTTGATCTGCAGGACAGTCTGCCTTGTAGAAAATTAATTGTAGGTGATTTTAATGCACATCATACGTTATGGGGTTCCCTGCGGGATGACAGGAAGGGGGAGCAGATGGCTAGGCTCATCAGTGGTTCCGGTTTAGTTCTTCTGAACGATTGATTGATTGATTGATGGATATTAGGCACCGCAACATCGAGGTCCTATAGCGCCAGAAAAAGGTGATAGAGAGGTGTGACAGCAAGCAGGAAGGAAATAAAATGAAAAGAGGGATAGTTGAAGAACTGAAAGATGGGAACTATTTAGTCTGGTCTCACACTGGCGACCTTCCTAGCATGGGAAGCCCTCTCTCCCCGATATCGGGGTAGAGCAGGAGCCGGAGCCCCCTCTAGTCTAGCTCACAAGGTCACAGAGACACACAAGCCCCCCCCCCCCCCCCCACCTCGGTAAGGCGGTTCTCGTTAGCGGGGTCTTCTGAACGACGGTAGTCCGACGAGAGTTGATGATAATACCGGTAATTTTAGCGTCCTTGACCTATCTCTGGTCTCCCCATCAATTGCCACTTCTTGCCAGTGGCTACCTATTGATGACTCATTGGGAAGCGACCATTTTCCTATTTTGATTAAATATAAAAGCGACACTTTTGAAGAGCCTTCAGCACCTAAATTTAACGTAAAAAGCCAGACTGGGTGTCCTTCACAAAGAGTCTCAATATTGAAATTGTTGGAGAAACCATTGATAATAAAGTAAATAACATTAAAGATAGTATTCTCAAAGCCGCAACGGCAACAATTTTTAAGACTTCGGTAAATAGCGCAAAGCATAAAGTTCCATGGTGGACGCCAGATTGCCGCATAGCACTATGTGAGAGGAATAGGGCCTATAGGCGTTTCAAAAATCACATCAGTGATGAGAATTTTCGCAAGTATAAACCATCAAACAAGCCAAACGAGACGAGTCTCTAGCATTAACACTGAAACATCTATCTCCAAAGTCTGGTCCACTGTAAGAAAATTAAATAGAAAGAAAATCATAAATAAAATCACTAACATCAAGCATAATAACATCAATTATGACGAACCTAGAGACATTGTTAACGCCCTCGCCAGACAGTTCTTTTATGCTAGCAGCTCTGACAATTACCATCCAGCTTTCTTGCCCCTCAAGAAGCATCAGAGCTGCAGCATATTAACTTTGCCACAGGAGATGAATTGGATTACAACAGTGATTTTACAATGCAAGAGCTTGTTCAAGCCCTAGGAGCCTGTAGTCACAGTATAGTGGGACAACCCCAGGACCAGATGAAATTCGGTATGAGATGATAAAGCATCTTGATCATGATTCCATGATCAAGATGCTGCAGGTGTTTAACGAGATTTGGAGGGGTCACACCTTTCCAAACTCGTGGCACTTTGCACATGTCATTCCCATACCGAAAGGTGGGGGGGACCCCAGATCGACTTCATCGTATCGCCCTATTGCTCTTACAAGTTGCTTATGCAAGGTCATGGAACGAATTGTTAATCGTAGGCTATTGCATTTTTTAAATTCCAGGAACTTGCTGGTTGACGAGCAGTGTGGCTTCCGCAAAGGTCGCCAGACGCTCGATCAATTATTGAGCCTGGAATCTCACATTCAAGAGGGTTTTGCCAAAAAACATTTTTTAGTTGCAGTATTTTTAGACATAGAAAAAGCCTACGACATGACCTGGCGACATGGCCTCCTCAGGAAACTCAGAATTTCATGTCTGACAGAACTCTCTCTGCCAAACTTTTTACGGATACAGTCACTTTCTCGAACACATTTGTTCAGGCAAACGGGTCCCCCAGGGAAGTGTTCTGTCTCCTACCTTATTTCTATGATTAATGACATTCTACCAGCTCCTCCTCGAAATACTCATTGTACGGTGTTTTCAGCAAGTTTTCAATTAGAAAAAGGAGGGGTTATTCACTCATAGGAGGAAACCAGACGTCCAGTTGACTATGGATGGAAACCCCCTACCTATTCAAAATTCAACTAGATTTCTTGGACTGATTTTTGACAGTCGACTGACATGGACTTGCCATGTCAGTCAGTTAAAAACTAAATTTTTAAAAGCACTCATTTACTGAAGTGCATTTCTGGTACCAAATGGGGAGCAGATAGGAAGTCTTTGTTAATGCTATATAAATCCCTGATCAGATCTAGAGTAGATTATGGGTCAATAGTGTATGGTTCTGCATCTGAGTCTGTTTTGAAAGGTTTGGATGTTGTGCAGAATGCGTGTTTACGTGTGTGTCTTGGAGCCCTACGTTGCACTCGAATCGAGCGTCTAGAGGTAGAGTCACAAGTGCCTCCCCTCCGTCTAAGATGAGACCAACTCATGTTAATATACTTCGCTAAGAAATCCAGGGTGCCGAGTCATCCTCCCGGTAATGCCTTGCTTCGGCAACCGCACCCGAGGGGCCATGGCGCTTGGCCCCTGGCAGAGGGACCAAGTCATCCGTCCGGGAACCCCTGCGTCCCAGGGGGCACTGGCGTAAGGCCAAGAGACACCAGGCCCGATGTCTGTATTCCCGGGGAGCCGATTCATTCTCCCGGTGGTGCCTTTTTGCGCCTGCAGCCGGGGGGCCATGGCGATATGCCCCTGAAAGGGCCGAGTTATCCGCCTGAGCGTCGCACGGCCCCGGAGGGCACTGGCGTTAGGTCCCTCAGAACAAGACTTCACGACCTCGTAGAGTGTGTCGGTATAGACTTATCAACAATTGATTCCCTGGTTATAGTAAATATTGCACCCTGGGTAATACCCCCTTTTATTTGTGTGGAATCTTGGTTACCAGGGGTTAAATCCCAGGTGCCGGAGGTGGAGGTACACCAGAGGTTTCGTGAGATAATTGTCAAATATCTTTCTTATTTCCATCTGTATACCGACGGGTCCAAGACGGATGAATGTGTGGGTGCGGGTGTATGGTCGACTGAATGTCAGTTAAGATTCAGACTGCCGAATCATACATCTATTTTTCTGGATGAATTATTTGCTATAGATAAAGCTTTGGATTTTGCCCTATCGACGACCCACGATAGGATAGTCATATTTACTGATTCATTAAGTTCACTTAAAGATATTAAATCTTTGAATGCAACTAACAATGAAATACAGGGTAATATCATTAGTAAGCTGTTTAGTGCCAATAAATTAATCAATCTAATATGGGTACCATCACATTATGGTATCTATGGTAATGAACAGGCTGACAAACTAGCAGGGTCAACTGTTGATCTGGACCTTAGCATAGTCCGTACGGATCTCAGGTGTTTTGTCTCTCACATAAAATATAAAATTCATCTCCTGTGGTTAAGGCAGTGGACCAGAATAAACATCAACAATAAAGTAAAGGAAGTTATTGAACCCTGGGCTACGTCGTCCTGGCGTAGTCGAAGGGACGAGGTTGTGTTGGCCTGACTAAGGCTAAATGCCACATGGATAACCCATCTACAAGCCTATGTGAATAAAGATTTTCCACCCATGTGCACATCATGTAATGCAGTACTATCTATCAATCATATATTAATATTTTGTTTTGAAATTCAGAGAAGCAAATTAAAAGATTTTTCCAACTTAAAAATAAAGCTTTCACCATCAAAAATATTCTATCTGATGATAAGAATATTATAAACAAACTGCTGAGTTTTCCGAGTGAGACAAAACTGTATGACCTTATATAAATTGATAGAATAAAATGGAACCATTGGCTTAATGACCTTTGACTATATGTCTCTGGTTGATAGCCAATAAATCCTACAAGGGATTCGAGGCAGTAGAATTGAATTGATTTATTGATGCAACTAGGCATCTGGCGGCGCAACAGCTAGGGTCATATACCGCCCAACACAAAATTATTATCCTCAACTAACAAAATCACAAACTCCTGAAAGGGACACGCATCATAACTAAATTACACACAAACTATTATACACACACCATTACTAAAAGAAAGCGTCAACTTAACTAATATATAAAAAAAATCAAGACTAAATAATATCAAACTATCTAAAAACCATAAGTATAATAAAATCACAATTTATGGAGGAGGCCAGCCTCCTCCACATAGGAGAGAGTGTTCCCTCCCACACTACAAGCCTCCTCCCCGAGCACCCGGGAGAGATTGTAAGAACCGTCACCCACTCGGTACTCGGAGAGGTGCCTACGATGCAGTTCCCAAAAACTGGGACACTCAACAATAATATGCCTCACTGTCAAAGAGACCAGACAATCATCACAGTAGGGAGGGTTAATCCTGTCCATTAAAAAGCCATGAGTCAATAATGTGTGGCCAATGCGGAGACGGACAAGAGCCGTCTCCCACCGGTGGGACAGGCCGCTGTAGCTCCACAAACCAAGGCGTTGGCGGATGTCGCGGAGCTTGTTAGCCCCGACTGCGTCCCATCTGTCCTGCCAACAGGAACGAACGGCAGCATCTATATAGGGTCGAAGGTCCACTGTAGGGACAGGACGCCGCCTGGCAGGAGGCCGAGAATTGGAGACCACAGCCTTAGCCAGGGCATCAGCTCGCTCATTACCATCGACACCCACATGGGCCGGGACCCAACAGAAAGTGACTTTGCGGCCACGACGACCCAGGAGGACAAGCCACTCAAGGATGGCCAACACTAAGGGATGGGAAGATTTAAAATTGCACAAGGCCAGCAAGGCAATACAGGAATCGCTAAAAATAGTAAAAGAAGGCTGAGGGAGAGTAAAAATCACTTGGAGGGCATATCAAATGGCTGAGAGCTCATCAGTGAAAATTGACATGACAGAAGGGAGCCTACCGCCTCGGCAAAAGTCAGGAAAAACAACTCCAAAGCCAACTCCACCATCAGACTTTGACCCATCTGTGTACACAGGGAGAGACTGCCTGTGAGTGAAGGCATGTTCTAAAAACAGGGAACGAGCCACTGGAGGAGGAAGAGCTTCCTTTTAGTTTGTAAAGCAGGTGCAGGGGAAAACTTTTAAAAGAAGCCATGGAGCCACCCTGGGACAAATCTGGAAGTTATCAATGCCCATCTTCTCCATAGACTTCCTGACCCGGAAGCCAAAAGACCATGGTGTACGAGAATGTGAAAAGTAGTAATGAAACATGATATCAGATGACATCACCAAGCAAGAAAGGGAGTCAGAAAGTCGATGTAATCGATGTCAACAACGAACCATCAAGGACTGGCGATGGAGATCAAGAGGTGGTTCATTAGCGTCCACCAAGAGACTGGGTGTTGGAAACAACCTAAAGCCTCCGGTCGACAGACGTACTCCAGCATGATGAACAGGATCTAAAACTCTGAGATGGGCATCGGTAGCAGAGGAGTACTCCTCACAACCATAGTCGAGTTTTGACTTAATAAGAACATGGTATAGGTGAAGGAGGGTGGCCCGATCAGGACGTATAGCCCACGACCCTCAACAGGTTAAGAGCCTTGAGGCAAGAGACCTTAAGTGTATGTAAGTTGGGAATCTAAGTCAAACGTTTGTCATAAAGGAGACCCAAAAAGCTAGTCTCCTCGACACAACGTATCCGATGACCATACATGAATAAGTCTGGATTGGGGTGGACACCTTGGATGCAGCAGAAGTGCATAGCAACTGTCTTGGCAAGAGAAAATCGAAACCCATGAGAACCAGTCCAATGAGACACCCTGTCAAGGGCAAGCTCCATGCGCCGCTCCGCCACTGACATACGGGATTTTGATTGATGGATATTAGGCGCCGCAACATCGAGGTCCTATAGCGCCAGAAA
>JAWZYT010000503.1:657500-832500 GCA_034508575.1 Petrolisthes manimaculis | reverse complement strand
AACAAAACAGTGAATATTCCCCCCCAAGTAACCAACTGCACATTTACAAAGTCCACCCGTCCTATCATAAACAAATTACAATTAACAAATAACCAATAATCAATAGCAATTAACACAATAACAAACAGGGAACAAACTTAACTTAAAATATATCCTCTCCCTTCCATACCTTAAGACCATGCCCTCAGGGAGAGCAGAAGAGACCTCAGTGTCGTGTGTGATGAGACTGACTATTTCACACAATTCTGGCAGTTTATATAGCCTCGTATGAAGCCCGGTTTGTCTCGATTATTGTACATGACCTATACAATGAACCCCGAAACAAACCTCCCACAAGTGAAGCCTGGTTTATATGTACAAAGGGTAATCGAGACATTGGAGGGTTATAGGGACATGACAATATATATATTTATATCTATCTATCTATCTATATCTATCTATCTATCTATCTATCTATCTATCTCTCTATCTATCTCTATATCTATATCCTATTCGCGTACCCCCCCCCCCCAAACCCTCTATGCATGAGAGAGAGAGAGAGAGAGAGAGAGAGAGAGAGGAAGGGTAGGTGTATGTCCGTGTTTGTGTGTGTTTGGGGAAGGGTGAGTGGGTTTTTTTAAAGTGTGTGTGTGTGTGTGTGTACAGTATATAAATATTACCAACACTTGAGTCGAAACAGTGAGTAGGCTATCGAAGAAAACGCGGCTGCTGGTCCAGACAACAACAACGGTTTACTGCCAAGCAAAGCCCTTGCGTGGGTTCGAACCTCTCCCCTCCTAAACCCCCCCCCATTGATCATTGAAAAACATTTTTTTTATAAGTCGAAGAGACTCTCCAGGTTTCAGCGATCAAACTTATTTAAAAATTATCACTCTAGATCAAAGAATGAGTGCGTGCATAGTGGCTAAACAGACACACAGACAGAGTGTTTTATATACTAGGTTACGGTCGTGGGGAGGGGTTGGCGCCCCCTCCTCCCCATCTTGATTTACCCCTGGGCGAGGTATGGGTGTTTGAGAGGAGGGGAGGAGTGGGGGTGTTTGGGAGGCTGATGGGATGGTGGTGTTGGTGGTGGTGGTTTGGTTGTAGGTGGGGATGAGGGCTGCATATTGGTGGTGGTGGTGGGTTTTGTAGGTATTTATAATGGTAAAAGGTGGCTGCTATTATTGTTGTTGTTATTATTATTGTTGTTGTTGTTGTTGGTGGTGGTGGTGGTGTTGATGGAGGGGGGTTAGTTTGCACATGTGGAAAAATTGGTGATGAGGTGGATTAGGTTAAGATGGTGGTGTTTAGGTGTTCCATATATATGCAACATGTACAGTCGGCGGCATTAGTCCTGTCGCCTCACCTGCTTCACTAAGACATACAGTGTTCATGGACGCAAGTTTTCTACACCTAATAATATCGAGTCTATGAACATCGCATCCCTCGGTGAAGCAAATGAGGCGACAAGACTTTTGCCGTCGACTGTACTATTGACCACAAGTATTCGTACCCAACTCAGATTTGCCTAAAGCAGAATTCATCTAGTAACACTGAACCCCGTCCTCAATGTCCAGATGTATGATATCCTCTATTTCCTACCTCACTTTCCTGTTGGCAGAGTGGACTTTGGTGTGTACATACATACCATCACAAGCTCACCCTCCCAGCCCAGCCTGCAGCCCAGCCCACACGCATTCACTCACAGTCACTCGTGTTGGCAGAGTGGACTTGGTAGGGCTGGGCAGAATTAGGTTCTGGAACCGGTTCCAAAGGTTCCAGCAAGGCAGTCCTAGAACCGGTACCAATTTCGGGAACCGGTTCGACCTCTAATGATTACCTACGAATATAATCAAGTGTGTGAGTTGTGAAAACTTTGAATCGTGAGTACCGAAGAAAGCGGTTCCTGCCCACCCCTAGGACTTGGGACCCACCACAACCACGCTCACTCTCACTTTGGCTTACCACATGTTATATTATCCCTTCTCAGTGCTTACAGTATACTGTACTTCCTTCATCTTCCATCCTTCATTCCTCCTCCGTACTCTGGGTCACTTTTGCTCCGTGAAGATGGACAGATGTCCTCACCAAAAAGAAATAGAGGAAGGAGGAAAGGTTAATTATAGCATAGATATTTTCCTTAAAAAGATTTCTATGACCAGGAAAAATGGTAAAGACCAGACACGAGGAAATTATATATAGGATACACACACAACACAACACAACACAATAGAGACAACATGGGAAGGCGTGTGGTGTCGATTTTGTGCATTTTCTATTTTCCAATCACATTTTTTCTTTATCAGGTAAAAATAAATACTCACCCTTGGTGGTGAAAGATGAACATGATCCCCGTTCACAAGATTAGATAGACAGACGGACACCCTCCTTTGTGTTTATTATTTAAAGCAGTGTTACCAGATGGAATACCCTATGTGTTTATTGTATATTACAGTGTTACCAGATAGACATTCTCCTCTGTGTTTATTACCTAAGCTTCTATTACAGTGTTACCAGATAGACACTCTCCTCTGTGCTTATTACCTAAGCTTCTATTACAGTGTTACCAGATAGACACTCTCCTCTGTGCTTATTACCTAAGCTTCTATTACAGTGTTACCAGATAGACACTCTCCTCTGTGCTTATTACCTAAGCTTCTATTACAGTGTTACCAGATAGATCAGCCCCTACACACTCTACACTACCCACCTATACTAAACCTGCTGTGTGTACTGGAATTACAGTAGTTTTGGTAACAATGTTTGCCTGATAATGGAATTACAGTAGTTTTGGTAACAATGTTTGCCTGATAATGGAATTACAGTAGTTTTGGTAACAATGTTTGCCTGATAATGGAATTACAGTAGTTTGGTAATACTATTTGCCTGATATTATGGACGGGGTCATTGTGTTTTATGTTCACATCAAGTTGTTATGAAAATGGATGAGAAAGTTGACTTTTACCACAAAGTGACTTAGTGAATCCAAATATGTGTAGGCTTTGTCCACTTACAGTGAAAATTGAGAGATTAGGTTGTGAACAAACACACACAAAGAAAGTTACCTTAATATAATAAAAGAAGATTACATCCTGGTTAGAACAGATCTTTTTAAAAACACTAAGTATTTCTTCCTTCTTTCCCAAGTTACTAACGCAGAGGCCCGCCATCCAAGTGAATTTTTCAAGATGTGGTGTAAGAACCTGGTGACCATTCCCATACTCACTCAACACCACTGTCAACATCACTGGCTACAGCATCCCTGTCAACACCACTATCAATACCATTACTGTCAGCAATAACAACAATACCACCGTTGTCCACATCACCGCTGTCAATACCACTGTCAACACCACCAATGGCAACACCACCACTGCCCACACCATCATAATTTAAGGCGGTATTCCACTGAGGCAACACAGCAACATGTTGCATGCGATTTGTAGAGCTTTCAACAAAAATGTTGAATGCTGCTTTCAACATTATGTTGAATGCTGCCGCAACAAGCAACATCGTTGTTGCTTGTTGCATGCGGCGTACGATGTTGACTGTTGAATGCATTAAGACCAATTCCATTGATTCAACAAAAGCTCAGTTGTCAACAAGATGTCTCAGGTGACGGTCACTGCTGCTGCGTATTTAGTGATACGTAATGCCCGCAAAACACGTAAAAGGAAACATCGATGGTGGAAGAAAGAACTGTTTATTGGCAATGTCACATGCAGCTCATAATGACTTTCTTGGAAGGTTACTTGCCAATGATCAATCCTTATTTTCAAACTTCAAGGATGAGTGTGGAGGACTTTAATATCCTTCTCGAGAAAGTAGGCCCGAAAATCATGAAGAGTGACACGAATTGCCGAGAAGCCATACCACCTAAAATCCGGCTTCTAGTCACATTGCATTTCACATTGGTATTGTTCAGCTAATAGCCACAGTGCATCAAGTTTTACTAGATTATTTTTATAATCTTTTAACCGTATATCCCATAGGACTGTACTATTTCTGTAACTTTCTATAAATCCCGCGGTTTTCTCTTGGGACCAGCTCATTTTGTTGCTTTCAACACCACTGATTTCCCGTGACTGGCGGGTAGGCGTTCAACACCAGGCAACAGGCTAAAATTTGTTGAATGCGGCACCCTACACGTCAACATGTTGAAATGTGTTGTATGCCACACAGCCGCATGCTACATGTTGCCTTCTGTTGAACCAGTGGAATCGCACTTAGGATATGCAACAGTGTTGCATGCCACATGTTGCCATAATGTTGCCTCAGTGGAATACCGCCTTTTAATAAATTAATAAGAGAGCGTCATTCCTACATCAACAGTGTAGTAACCTCGGCCTCAGCAATCGAATCTATAATATGTTTCCCTCAGGATTTTTCGTGATAAAGGGAATTCTTGGCGTGTGTCGAGCTCTCAAGGTAAGAAAGATACTCGAAGAAAGGGAAAGTAACACGGTATTTTTTTTAATATGTTATTAATATGGTATTGTTGTATAATATGACACCTTCCAACAATATAGATGATCACCTGCTCGTATTCTGAAGTAGCCTGTTTTCTGATACGGTTTGCAGGAATCAGTAGCCGTCTTATTCATCCAGAAATAAGTTATTCCACTAAGGAGGTAGTAATAAACTTGTTAGTACTGTACATTGGAGAGCCTTAATTCCTTCAAAGTATGGGAGATACCAGGACGATGAACAATATAATAATGGTGGCCTGTTGCTTGGAATTGTTTGGAGGAATTAGTTGATCCATATATTAACTAACACTGTACTACCCCATTGAGAATTTAAGTGACCCTGTGATCGTATATGAGAATTGAAGGCTTTTGATTCCTTCTGTCTATGCCAGGAAACTAACTTCTATATAGGTGTGTGTGATTCGTGGCCATATTTGAAGGACCCTTTTATCTCCAATTTTCTGACTACATCACACACAGGGTCCCATAATGAAAAAGGACTAATATATGTTTGTTTAGTAGATGTAAGGAGAAGAATGAATTGGGCTTCACTCAGTAACATATACTGTACACTCGCCAGCACTGCCCCGTGTTACAGGGGCTCGCACGTTGTAGGAGATGTGGCACCACTGTGATGATTTGCCGCGATGGAGTAACCTCGAACCACAATGTATCATTTCATCCCGAATTTGTTTAACCTTAATGTTCTACATTAGAAAGTATTCAGTACTCGTCATTATGTAATGCATTTTATCTGTCTAAATTTTTGTGATTACGTTCTGTTTCTATCTTATCACCTAATACATGTATGGATCCCCAAATCTGTTGTCAGAAAAAGGGAGGAGCAATAAGCCACGCAAATGGCATGCTGTGATAAGACCACATTTGCTTCAATATTCATAGAACGAATCACAAGAATAGTGAACATCCATGATATTGTCGAGAACTCATTGCAAGAAGCTTCAGTTTCCAGTCATAACTGAAGAGACGAGTTTTCTTCACCTTGTCGGTGGGGCTAGCATATTCATTCTCGCCATCATAACGTAATGAACATAAAACCAGGTAGTTACTGTAGCTGCAATATACACTATGTTTATAGTGCGTTAATGAATATAATATTGTCTCCATATAAAGTTCATTTTTGTTAATTGTTGTTTGTTAAAAAAAATTGGAAAGTTTAATTTGTTATCCGTTTACAGGTTAAAATATATCCCAATTAGAAGTGATGTTAATATTATTCACCCAAATAATTGTAATAAAGTCAGAATTACAAACGTGATCAGCATAGTTGTCATTCACATATCTAACTTATCAGGGTTTACTCGTTTATTCAGTTCATGTTATCAATTTTTGAGAATAACGTCTACAATTAGTGTAGTAGGATGGTAAGAAATAGGTAGATAGATATAGATAGTTTCTTTTACCTTACGATAAGTAAAAATACATTAAATATGGCATAGATTTCTTATGTCTAACTCCAATACATTACCAACATAATCGTGTTTCTTCACTGTTCCTGTGTTTCTTACTACGAATATTGAAGCAAATGTGGTCACATCTGAGCTTGTATGTGCCAGGCTCACAGCTACCCCCCCCCCCCCCCCCCCAACGGGAACTGCCTTGACGTGGTGGGGGGCTTGTGTGTCTCTGAGACCTGGCGAGCTAGACTAGAGAGGGCTCCGGCCCCTGCTCTGTCCCGATTTCGGGGAGAGAGGGTTTCCCATGCTAGGAAGGTCGCTAGTGAGAGACCAGACTAAATGGTTCTCATCTTTCAGTTCTTCAACTGTCCCTCTTTTCTTTTCATTTCCTTCCTGCTTGCTCTCACACCTCTCTTATCACCTTTTTTCTGGCGCTATAGGACCTCGATGTTGCGGCGCCTAATATCCATCAATCAATCACAGCTCCCCCTTTTCTCTGACCTCATATAAGGCGCTGCAGACTAGATGATGAGATACCAACGACACGTCAGCCCAAAACTGAGGCCAATTATTATGTATTTTATAAATAACTACTATGTGTAGTACCCGGCGTTGACCGGGTAAGAGATAAGATACCCAATATTTGGAGAACAAAAAGTATATTGAATTAAGATTTATTATACGCATAAATTGCAAAAGCAATTACAAATTTTCCTCCTGAGGGGATGGTCAAAATTTGTTCCCGGTGGACATATATATCCCTATATTTTATGGTAAATCCCCACTCCTCACTGGCAAGCTCGCCAGCAGCTAGAAAAAGCAAATATAAAAGTGTTTATTTTTTCCCCCTAAAACCATCCTTGGGTAACCCTGATCAAGAAAATGTATATAGGTTGGCGGGTGTTGCTCTGATGGTTAGGGCGTGATAAGATAAGATTACATACTTCTCTCTTGTATATATAAAGGTGGCAGATATTAAACACTTATTGCATGGATCAGGTTAAACAAAGTTCAGCCTGTTATGATACTTTGTGGTTCGAAACATTCAACAACAAAGTTCACTTCATGCGCCACTGTATCGAGGTTACTTATTTCACACACGTGGATTGTTTCGAGGCAAATCATCACAGTGGTGCCACATCTCCTAAAACGTGCGAGCCACTGTATCACGGGGCAGTGCTGGCGAGTGTACATGAATATACAATATGTTGACTGATAATGAAACTATGCTATGACTTATCAATAGTATCTACCAACATGACATCATCATAACATCAACATAACATCAACATGACTTACCAACATAACATCAATATGACTTACCAACATAACATCAACATGACTTACCTAACATACTATCAACATAACATCAACATGACCTACCAACTTGACATCAACATAAAATCAATTTGACATCAACATAACATCAACATGACTTACCCAACATAACATCAACATATCATACCAAGATGATATCAAAATTAGATCAGCGTTACATACCAACATGAATTTGGTTGTCAACATGCTCGTACTTTCCTTCTCCTGTGTTGTATATCCTTACAACAATAAATAATTCAATTAACTTCTTACCAATTAACATATAACTAATCCACATGGTATATGCAGGGAGGATATCTATCGTAGATGAACTTTGAGTGGCTACTTGAAGAGAGTGAAGCAAACAAGAATGAGTCAGTAACACCTCGAGCTGCTGTAACGTCGCTATTTTTATCCCCCTTACTTTACTGGAGGAGGATAAAAAACCACGGCCTTTTACAATAAAAAAAATGACACACCAGTGTATGACAATCTATCCTATACTTGATCAACCCGGTCTGGGAAAAAAAGGACTGAGGACTGAACTTGCCTTGCGAATACCATGAACAAAAAAATCATACAAAGGCAAGTCCAGTTCCTCGTCAGTAACGCTGCCACCACCAGACCACCGGTTGACCGCAGGAACCAAGTTATCACACACTGGGTGGGTAACGTAGCTTAAACCCCAGGCACGTGTGTAAGCAACCCAGAATTACTCTAACGGGGGTTCGATCAATGTCTTAAATCAAGTCAAAAAATGCCTAAGTAGGGACACAGTTTATTAGTATGTGTACGGTAACGGAAAACTCAACTACTTATTATTTAATTTATTAACATTCATTTCATAAAAAAAAAAAATATATATATACTCCCTAACCTTCAATCCCCCCTCCCTGAATCCTACTCCCGCTGTCCCTAGAACTGGAATAATTCCGAGTTTCGCTAGGGAACAGCACTAAACAAACAGATAATAAAAAAAAACAATTTACTTACTCCCCCCCCATCAATAAGAAAAAAAAATACATCCCCATATACATACAATAGTTATATAAAAAAAAAACATACATATATATAATAGTATCAAAAAAAAATATGGCCGAAACAAATGTTACTCTAGTTTTCTTTGACTATGCCAGCAATTCTCCTAAGTATTTATATTAGTTTTGTACACCAGTATTAATATTGCTATGCCTTGCCGGAATGTGCTATATGGCTTTACCCAGTGGAAGACGACACGAGACTCATTAATAATCACTATCAAATGTATAATAAATATTTACCTCAATATTAACACGTGAAATCACTTTGTAGCAGCTGTTTTAGTAGTTACCTTTACCCAGTGGAAGACGACACGAGACTGACTGTGAATCCTTGCCACAATTCATTCTCGCCTCTCTCCCCCCCCAATCTCAGCTCCTACACGGACACAAACTAGTTCCTTCTGCTACATTTTTCTATTATATTAAGTGTTCCTTCCCCCCTGATACATTCCTTTAGTTACACTAATGATTATTTAACATCCCTTAATACTCCAACCCATTATCTCTTTCTCAGTCACATAGCATACAATTATTCCTGATATTGCTTACAGATATTGTTCCGCCAACGAAAATATCACGTCCTTTTATTGGGACTCCATCCCTCACTCAACTAATTTTCTAAGTAAGTTACCAGAAATAAATGCAGGTATTTTATGGAGAGTGAAGTTAGTAATTATACATTAAAAAAAACATCCTAAATAACATACATAATAAAATGGGGGTGTTACACTGCCATCAGTGTTCGACACCCACTGCGACGACTTGTGTAAGCTTACAGGTAAATATAATATGTCAGCTTACAGATTGAAATATATCAGCTTACAGGTACAGTCGGCAGCAGAAATTCGTCCCACTCCGCTGTAGTAATGAGAGTCTGGAGATCTGGTAATACTGTATGAGACAGACTGAGGGAGGGTGGGAGAGAGAGGGGTGGGTGAGTTAGGGTTATCAAAACTTTGAATGACTCCCGGAACGTTATCTCGACGGTGATTTGGTTTCAAGGTTCACTCGTGATACATTATTTCTGACCAGTGTGAGGTTAATTCCCCTAATTGCACAATTATATCAATGTGGCTCACACTGGGCTTGATTTTTTCTGCATCCCTCTGGATGTTTTTCCCTGTAAACGGGTCCTCTAATATATATATCAAACCATCTCTTATGATTTCTGCCACCTTATATGGTCCTTTCCATTTTTGGTTCAGTTTGGCACGGGTACCCGGTATTATTGTTTCCTGTTTTACCCACACTAGTGTTCCTTGTTCTACCTTTTCATTTTTCCTATTTCTGTTTGCTATTGTACGATACTTCCTGAGAGATACCGTACTTGCTTCTTGTATGAGCCTCTTTAACCTCCCAGTGTCGTTGTTGTCAGACGTGATGGTCGGTAGTGGTGCTGTGATGTTGCGTGGTGGATGCCTTCCAAAGAATGCAACATACGGCGTCACCCTGGTACCTTGCTGAAAGTGCACATAATATTTATTCACCATTTGGGTACGCTCTGAAGTTCCAGGCTCAGCTCATGGACTAATAAAGTGTTTGTGTGCCTCTCATGTCAAGATGATCCTTGATTTTGATTTATGGTGTGCAGCCTGTGATTATCTTTAGGGCTCTATTCTGTATGGGTGTGAAGGGTGTTGGAGATGAGTCTCAGTAAGGTTGGTGGTCTGTAGGTGTGGTAGCTGTGCAGTCATCATTATCTTTAACGTTAGGGCTCTATTCTGTATGGGTGTGAAGGGTTTTGATAGTCTCAGAGAGGTTTGAGGCTCAGGCAGGACTTGCATAATCCATCATTAATTAAATATAGTATTTTTTTGCATATTGTGGTTGTGGTTTCTTTGTTGTGTCCAAATATTGAGCTGGCAAGTGATCTGAGGGCTTTACATTTTTGCATGCATTTGTTTTTGATGGCCATTATGTTATTTGAATGTCATGGATGTGTTGTATATTATGCCAAGTATTTTGTATGTGTGTGTAAACTCAAGGTCAGTATAGGTAGGCAATGCAGTGTTGATTGCAGCTTTTATTTTGTGAAAATAAACTCTTAGTATCAAACATAATGCTGTATACATTTTCTTATCCAAACAAAATTAAGGTACAATATCACACAAAGTACGAAAATATATATGCATTATATAGGGTTATTCAAAAGAAATGTTACAGTAATGTTGACAATTGCAGTTTCATTGTTAGGTTTCAGTTCGTCTAATGTGTGTGGGTTATTCTGATAGACCACGTCTTACATCTCCCAATTACTTTCTATGGCATCATCTAAAAGGTGTGGTCTATCAGAATAACCCACACACATGTAGGAATGATGGTTGTGAAAAAATGAGAATGGTCCAAAGATTGGAGAAGTCTTCCATTGTGTTTTAGGTCTTCAGCCATTATAGGTAACCATTATGGCAGGAGTTGTTGTTGAAGTTCCTCAAGCTGTCTGGCCGAGCAGCCTCGAGCTCTCGAGGAAGGCCATGGCCTGAACCGGGCTTTCCCAAAGTGCCCTCAGAGTGTATGTTGTGTTGTTGCCTATTGTGGTTGTGTGCGTTGCAGTCTTCAACCACCCCCGAAGGCTGTCAAGGACGGCAGCTATGGGAACCAAAACATCACAACACCAGAGGGCACGAGTCCCTGGACATGGAGTAGGGCTCATCAGTCTAGAATAGGTGCAGTGGAAATGAGTTACTTGAGAGGTGCATGTGGACTTACAAGGTGGGACGGAGAAAGTAATGAGAGTGTGTATGAGAGATGTGGTATGAGTGAGAAGGCAATTGGTAATGAGTGTGGTGTGGTTGAGAGTGAAGCGTAATACATTGAGGTGGTTTGGACATGGTTCCTCTCTCCCTTATGCTCTTCCTTGGTTAATGTACCAGTAACATTTGTAAAGTACTAGTTAGTATCAATGAGACAACAAGAAGAGTGCCATTGTTAATTAAGGAAACTGAACTGCTCTAAACCATTGTATATAATTATCAGGGCATACATAGTTAGTAAAGGAAAAAATTTCCTTGAATTAAATATTGAATATCTATTTTTTCAAATGACTGTAAGTCTGGATTAAAGTATTTTTAGCTTTAACCTACTCTCAGTAAAGGAGGTCGAGGAGATGGGCGATACTGAAGGAAGACTCTCCGCTTGTGCTTCAACTAAATGGGACTGTACGCAACTACAGCCATCACTTGGGTCATCGAATGCACGTTCACAGTACACACACATAGTCCTGGAAGTAAAGAATTTAAAGTAGAAACCTACCATGGTAAGAAACAGTTAACCCCTAAAGACCGGTTGACGTGATAGACCGTCTTACAGTAGAAACCGGGTCACACCATATACCGTCACAGCGATTTAGCGCTATTTCGCGCCATGTAGGGCTAGTTTTTCTTGTCGTTGGGTGAGTAAATACACTCACAATATCGATCCGCTACCCACTCAGTCGATTCTGGGACCCCACGATGGCTGGGCGATTTTTAAGTAATTGCCCTTGTCCGAATTTGTGCTCTAACGATCGTAAGACAATACCGTAGTGAATATATGTACGTGAGTGACACCATGATATTCCTACAAGGTTACAAATTATTATTTAGTGTATAGATCATGACACACAATACATAATGGGGTAGTAACAAGAAAATAACACCACAAAACAAGCCCATACAGACACAAGTCGGTACGATGATATATTCCTACAAGTGTTCATACTATTTTTAGTGTTGAAATCATGACATACGATACATAATAGTAGTAATACGAGTGAGTTGACAAGGGACTTGGGAGGGAAACTGAACTCCCATGCCGCAGTCACACCGCACTCATGCGTACATACAGACACACCACTGTCTCGCACGCAAACATCTCCACAACTATTCATCGTACAGCCCTCCCGATGGTACTATTGGAAAGAGGAAGAGTTGAAGGTAAGGATGGAACAATTTTGAAGTCAGTACACTATATAGGTTAAGAGTGTGAGCATTGTGAATATAGGGCAAATCGAGGAATTTTGACGCTAGCGGCAGGGTAGAAATATGGAGGCAAGGACCCCCCCTCCCGGTCTGCAGGGGTTAAAGAAGGGAATACAGTATCTGGTACTTGAAATAATAAACATACATGCTTAATAATCTAAATTTGCAATGTAGTACAAAAATTACCTCTCCCTATATAATGGTAAGGAAGTTATTGAATTAGTTAGACCTAACCTAATTATTTTATGGAATTTATTACTGTTCTGTAGCAGTGTCCAGCTAGGCCCCGGTTAGGTCATGGTAGTTTAACAAGGTTAGGTGCTCAGGTTAGGTGCCGGTAGTTTGCTCCAGTTAGGCCCTGGTTACTTTATCACGGTTATTTCCCAGTATTTTGCCCAGGTTAGGTCCCAGAAGTCTGTTGCGGTCTAGGCAACATCTACAAGAAACCATTGCATATAAATATCAGGGCATACAGTACTTGATAGTACTGTTAAACTGTATTTTTGCAAATTATTGTAGATTACATTAGTTTGATCATGTAAATACGGTAATATTAATATATGGTTGCAATGACCTATCTGTGCTTGCTAAAAACACATTACAACCTCTATTTTCACCAAAGGAGGTAGAGGGGATGGTTGACAGTGGAGGAGGTGATTCCATCAGAGGCTCCATAACCTCTTCTTCACCTGTATGGGACTCCATACAACTACACACATCCCTGGGGTCATTGAATGCTCTCGCAGTATACACACGTTGTCCTGGAAGTGAGGGATATAATGTAGTATCCTACTACTATGGTTGGAAACAGCTGAAAGGAAGAGAATAAACTGTCTGCATTTATTAATGTCCACCTATAATTTCGTAACATTTTAAACATTGCATGCCTATTTTTTCTTGTATTAATTTTATTTTTCAAATTGTGAGCAACGACTTTCTTTCTTTTTTACCCGAGTTGCCCGGACCTAACCTACTAATCAAATCAAGACCGATGCAGATTACGTGTACCTAACCAGGCAACTTACCGGAACCAAAGTTGTTATTAATACACAATAACTGTTTTTTTGGTTAAGATCGCACAGTGTTACCATATCTGGCTAGATCCCAGAAATTTGCCCCAGTCACTTTATGATAGTTTACACCAGTTACATCCCGGTAGTTTGCCCAGGTTAGGTCCCGATAGTCTGCTGTGGTCTAGGTTAGGTTAGGTCAGACTAATTTCCAAATTATGTTTGTAAAACGGGGCATCTCCGATAAAAACACCATAAATGAAAAGTGTGAAAATAGTCCAAAATAGTGAGTAATGATACTAAAATATACAATATAGTGAGCCCAGTTCTTCTGTAAATTTACCCCGAACTTATAGCCAACTACTCAGGTCTAACCTGGGCGTAATACCTGGACTTGGGCTTTGGAAAGCTGCAATTTTGTATGTGCTATTATGAACTAAATTACTGCAATCACATTTGAAATACACATGAAGGTGGACCTCTTATATCCTACAGTGATACTGTGTTTAAATCAGAACCGGTGAAAGTCAAAGTCCATTCTTGTATAGGTTTGGTAAATTTTTCCATTATTTGTATATCCTTTCCTCAACCAAAATCCCTTAATTAGTTTCCCAGCCTTTCCATGATTATATTTTAAGATTGATTAAAAACAGAAAAAGTTGGCATGATTCCATAGTTTTACCAAGAACTGATTTACAATGAAGTACAATACTTCCCTTCACTTTAATAATATTACATAATTATCAAGAATGGGTCACATAACCACTAAGCAATCCACATTATCTCATATAAGTTTAATTAGATTCGAAAACATAAAATAATAATAATTAATAATGTATATAATTAACAACTACTATTTTAGTAGAAATGGTAGACTAATAGGAACTCTACACCTGCTCTAATCTGCCATTGCTATACTTAAAACCTTATTTGTGTTGCTATCTCTCTATTTTACAGCCTGTTGCACCTACAATTCATGTATTATTATACTATTAACCTACTTGTCATATCTTTAATGGCCGCCATATTTACTGTTATGTCCCCCTATCCTTTTATCAAGCTGCCCCAATCGCTGCTTTCTGGCGAGCTTGGATACGTTGTTGGTCTTGGTTTCAGTGGCTGGCAGCAGGGTCCAGCTTGGTGGATCGACGAATCCTTTTGTCCGACCAGAACAGTTCCGCTTGCTTTGGCTTGGTTTCACCCAAGCAAACTTCGTATCCGATTGACGAGCAGATGACGGCTTAGGTCACCACACCGTTTACACTTGTTGTTACCAGGGAGAACGCATGCCTACTGGGCCTTCGCTCCAGGCTAGAGCCCGCTAGACTCGCTCCATAATTTCTTGTGAGTTAACACTTAACATTAATTCTATTTTATTTCTCCTGCAGAACAATTCAGTAATATACCCTTTCCTTTACAGACCCATCTTTTAAATTTACCTACTCGATCTATTACTTTGTAACTCCTCCTCAACTACCTTATACAATGAATAAGTTATGCAATAATACAATTCCAGAGCTGTACGGTATCTTTACACCGACGCTATCCTTCAACGGCTTTCTTTGTTCCTAACGCATTATTAACGCCTAAATTAACCTGCACACACCAATATAGAATTAACAATAACATAACATACTACTAATAATATTAATAATAAATACAATACCACATTTACATGTCTAACACCACATCTACATGTATTTTGCCTCATGAAATCTTATAAGGAAAGAAAACATAGTAAGATATGAAAAAAATAGGATTATGGACACGACTCCCTTCACCCCAAATTACCTACAGTTACATATTCCCACACCAAACACCGAATTTTTGGGCTACAATATAAAAATTAAATATCCGGGCACTACATGGTCGACCACCGCTCGAGAGAGATATTTGGGTTTTGATTTATCCATATATCATTAAATTAATGTTGTTGGCCCCAGGAGCCAAGAGCTACTACCAACCGGGCAGATGAGGGGACCGAGCGCTGGTCACCGCGGGCGGGGTACCTCTTCCACCACGGGGCCACTCGTTTTAAAAAGCAGCCCCAATGGCTCGAAAGTTTGCCTAAGACGGTGCTGAGACCCCATTCCCCAACATCTCCCGGCCGCATATTAGTCAAGTCTGGAAGAGTATATTTCATAGGGAAAATTAGAACCAATCAGAGCTCGAGCTGGCTGTCTGAGCCAATCAGCGCCTGAGTTGCAGTGTTACCAGCTCTCTCTCTTTCAAACATATATACACACATACACTCTCTCTCTCTCTCTCTCTCTCTCTCTCTCTCTCTCTCTCTCTCTCTCTCTCTCTTATACACACACATATATACATTCTCTCTCTCTCTCTCTCTTATATACACACATACATATCTCTCTCTTTCTCTCTCTCTCTCTTATACACAAACATACATTCTCTCTTTCTCTCTTTCAAACACACTCACATATTTCTCTCTCTCACACACACTATCTCTCTCACTATTATTATTATCTCTCTCACACACACATACACTATCTCTTTTTCACACACTGTCTCTCTTTCTCTCTCTCTTACACTCACACTGTCTCTCTTTCTCTCTCTTACACACACACACACACACACACACACACACACACACACTCTCTCTCTCTCTCTCTCTCTCTCTTGTACACACTCCTTTTCACTCTCTCTCTCTCACAAACACACATACACTCGCTCTATCTCTCTTTCACAGTATTATTATATACACACATATTTCTCTCTCTCACACACACTATCTCTCTCACTATTATTATTATCTCTCACACACACATACACTATCTCTTTTTCACACACTGTCTCTCTTTCTGCCCGCTCTAGGGATGCAGGGAGGGGAGGGGTGGGGTGGGTCCAGCTAGGGGTGAACACATACACACATACAGATAGAGGGAGAGATGTGTGTATGTATGGTAGAGAGAGAGATGTATGTGTGTGTGTGTAAGATATATATATATATATATATATATATATATATATATATATATATATATATATATATATATATATATATATATATATATATATAATAATAATAATAATACTGTGAAAGAGAGATAGAGCGAGTGTGTGTGTTTGTGAGAGAGATAGTGAAAAGGAGTGTGTGTACAAGAGAGAGAGAGAGAGACAGTGTGTGTGTAAGAGAGAGAGAGAGAGAGTGTGTGAAAAAGAGATAGTGTATGTGTGTGTGAGAGAGATACTAATAATAGGGAGAGAGAGATAGTGTGTGTGAGAGAGAGAAATATGTGTGTCTGTATAAGAGAGAGATGTATGTGTGTGTATAAGAGAGAAAGAGAGAGAGAATGTATGTGTGTATGTATGTTTAAAAGAGAGAGAGATGGTAACACTGCAATTCAGGCTCAGACAGCCAGGTCGAGCTCTGATTGGCTCTAATTTTCCCTATGAAATATACTCTTCCAGACTTGACTAATATGCCTCCCGGCCTAGACACCCAACCATCCAACATAGGACTGCCCGTAGAAGGCAGTCCCTCTGGAGGGCAGCACTGTTGGCCCATACTGGCAGCCTATTGCATAGGAACCATTTAGTCTGGTCTCTCACTGGCGACCTTATTAGCATGGGAAACCCTCTCTCCCCAAAATTAGGGCAAATCAGGGGCCAAAGCCCCCTCTAGCCTAGCTCGTCAGATCATAGAGACACGCAAGGCCCCCCACCTCGTCAAGGCGATTCCCGTTTGGGGGATAGAAGAGAGAGAGATAGTACTGTTGATATAGGGTGAGAGTTTCCTTGTACTGATCATAATAACGCTCTCATACACATGCATGCATACATATATATATATATATATATATATATATATATATATATATATATATATATATAACGCAAATGAAATCGTCGCACCAGCTGAAATCCGTAACCACGGATTATTTACTAACCTTATAATATTATTTAAGATGAATGAAACAATTTTTTTTAATGTCATGAAGGATTATTAATTTTTAATCATTATTCCATAAACTTTTAACACAGCTTTGATACGTTTTGGCATACTGGCAGCCAATTGTTTACAATAATCATCAACCTCAGCGCACAGCTTCCTTATCTTCACTACCCAACAGTCAACATTAGATATTGAGAGTTTGCCTGGCTAATGCCATCGCCTGGTTCTTTTCCTCCATGGTCAGCTTAGTAGAACCCATTTTGCAGCGTAAAAAAAAATGTCTGCGGAGTAAAATTGACCAATTAATTAATATCTGGAGTAGGAGGAGAGAGTAGGATATTCCCGAGCACCCACACTGTAGGCCTGACTAACCCTTTCTAAGTACACAAATTAATTCTCAAACATAGAAAATGAAACCAAAAGTTACCAAATAGGTGTTTTTTGTTGTATTAATTAGCTTGTAAGGTTGATAATCCAGAATAAAGACAAGGCGTTAGAAACTGTCGCGAGTGCGACGATTTCTTTTGCGTTAGCTGTATATACATACAAATATGTTGAGTCATCATTCTGTACAGCATATAATATTATACTCCCTATACAGTCTTCACATGTCCTGCATATTATCGTTCTCATTTAATTATGGGCCCTGTGATTATATAATTATGAGAACTGGAGACTTGTTTTCTCCTGACCATGCCATGAAATACGCTCTATCCATGTAGGTGGTGTTTCGTGGCAATATTTGAAGGACTCACTAACCTCTAATGTTCTGACTACATCACGTGGGTCCTTAATATATGCACATTAATATTAATACATCTTAACAATATTTTACACAGCTTTGTTTAAACAACTTTGTTCATACAGCTTTGTTTTTACAGCTTTGTTTTATACAGCTTTGTTTTTTAAAGCTTTGTTTATACAGCTTTGTTTTATATAACTTTATTTTATACAGCTTTGTTTTTACAGCTTTGTTTTATGCAGCTTTGTTTTTTAAAGCTTTGTTGATACAGCTTTGTTTTATATAACTTTATTTTATACAGCTTTGTTTTATACAGCTTTGTTTGGGAGTGGTACACTTTTTCTGGATATTCTGTTAACATACATTTCCATACTGTATAATTATACTTCTTGATTTAGCTGACGTGGCTATATGACAGTGCATTGGTCCCCGATTGCAGGCTAAATGCATACAAGGAAAACCAGCCATGCTGCTATTTTGAGGTAAGAGAGGGTATAATATCTGCTTGTCGCTTCCTCATATAACATTTAGTATCACTAGAAATATTACACAGAGAAGATCTATACCATCATAACCTACCTACGTATGTGTAGTCTAATCTATATTAATTTTTATTATTATTACTATTAAGTTCTACCCCATCATAACCGAAGTAATATGCATATTTTAATCTTTATCAATTTTTACGCCATTATTAGCATTTGCTAGTAGTTTTTTCTTAATATATTGCTCCTTAGCGACAGAAAACAAAACATGAATGGTATACACACACCTTGTATCTCCCTCTTCACATACACACACATTGGATCAAGGACACACACACACACACACACACACACACAGATTGGATACGAGACACACACGGAAAAGTACACGGGGAAGCAATATAGTATTGGATTTCATGGTTTGGGCCAGACAATAGTGTTCTATATGGAGTCAAAGCAGAGTTAAGGTGGAATTTTTTGTGGGTAAATCTAGACTTTAGAGCAGTGGTTCCCAAACTTTTTCTGGTCGTTACCCACTTTTCATACATGATCATTGTCCATGGCCCCCCATCCCCCACAACCATAACCCGTTAACTGAATAATATGAACATCCTTGCTGATACGTAAGATTCAAGACCAGGTTATCATACAGAATACACAGCTTAGGAAGCCTTAGATTAGAATTATGTTGAGTTAAAATTATCTTGCTTCCCTAATACATCCCCATGTCTTGTTTTATGTCAAGAACACAGAATCATATAAAAAAGGACGTATTACTCATGTGTCTGGCAGCAAGGCATTGCACAAACCTGTACTGAACCTGTAAGTTCCCTCCACTGGCTACCTACCCACTAAACTCCTTTGGTTTTATTTATGCATAGCCTCAGTTTATGGCCCCCTACATTCTTCTATATGGCCCCCAGTTTGGGAACCACTGCTCTAGAGCAACTAATCCTCCAGACTATTCTAAGCAACAGAAAACCATTATTTGGGTTCGCCTGGTCCTGTTTCCTGGCATACTTTGGAATTTAAACATTGTAATAGTTCCATCAAGTAATACATGGGATGCTCAGTTGAGGTTTCATCAAACATGTTAATAAAGAACCTGGCAACCATTTTTAATATTTCTTAAAATTAAACTTTATTGAAGGCGTGTTAAGGTCTGAAATCCTGTATTTCCCATCATACAACACCTACCCATGACTCATACAGTTGTATTTATTTCCATATTGGTCTTTACTGTCTTCTGCTACAAGGTTGATATTAGTGTGACTTTCCATAATTATACACTCTACCACTACTCAAACCGTTGTATTTGATGCCGTGTTGGACTTTATTGTCTTCTGTTACAAGGATGATATTAGTGTGAATCTCCATATACACGTTGCCTAGAGAACTGACTGACTGCACCACCTTACACATCTTCAAGTCATCAGGACTGCCAACATGTTGGAGAGGGATATATTTCCACATTCAGTCTTCAGTATCCTTACCAGTTTAGTGGTTTTCAACAAACTCATAATCCTCTTTGAGTATCAAAACCAATGTGGCTTAATAAAACTTAGAATCAACGTCAGTCTCTAATAATGGAAAAAAAAATACGGTTGACAAGCCTGTGGGTGTCAGACAATCTCCCTGGCCTCTGCTCACTAATATTTTCTGCCAAAATAAAAAAAATTGCTACCTAGAAACAGATGAAATACCGAGGGATTCATAGTATATTACCAAACAGCACGTGTTCACTATATTCAATACAACAGGCTATTATTAAAAGTATTCAGAATTACAAGGTTGCTATCACGTGAGGGATAATGAAAGCCTTGATATTTGACAAGAATATTATAAACTGTTAGATAGATACGGGGGAAATGGAAGTGTGTTATTGGTATCAACACTTGACACATGTACTATAAAGGTAATATAAATATTTGCTTCATTCATCATGATTCTTATTCAGTTATTGTGTAAGACATTTTTCAGGGTTTGGTGCTTGACGATAACCATTGAATATTATATGAAAACATTATACAATAATGTTACCTCAGTTGTTTTTATGTTACATCATAATATGAAAAAGTTAATCCTACATTTAATTATGTTAATAATTGACACGAATATCGGTATATAAATCATTGATAACTGGGCATCTACACATTTTTCACTTCCCAAAAATAATTTCTCACCTCTCTCGTATAGGCAAACCCCCCCCCCCCCCCCCACCTTACCCTCCTCAAACCCCTCCTTACTTCTCTCTCCCCTCCTTACTTCTCTCTCCCACCAGTGAATGGTTCGAACGAGCAGAGCTCACAACTAGTGATTCGGGATTATCTCGGCCAACGTTGACAACGCTGGGTTTGACCAGCTGTACCCAGCATCGTGTGAGCTACCAGTACCGACTCTCGCATCTGAAACACCTGCCAGTATGAGTAAGGATTGATGACAGGTGTTTTGGATGCGAGAGTCGGACCTGGGAGCTCACACGATGCCGGGTGTAAACGATGACAATGCTGAACTGGTGAAAGCGGGAATGGAGGATACTGTACAGCTCTGGACAGATCAATGGACCACACCATATCTTTCTGTGTCTTGGTTTGGGCCTCATCGGATCTGGCAACAGTTGTGATGGAGGGAGGGGGGATGTTAGTGGGAGAGAAGGAGAGAAATGTGGGCGGGGCTATATGGAGGGTAACGAATTATCAGGTAGAGAAGACGGTGTGTCAGGAGGAATGAATGAATAGTATCGAATCACCAGTAGTTTAAAGCAAGGTTCATCAAACTTTTTCAGTCATGACCCTGTTTTTACTATGACATCATTCTCGCGACCCAAACAGAAAGATCTGTTACAAATGACCAGAATTATAAACCTAAGAAAATACAAGGTCAGAAAATGAAATGCAACAATTATGATTAAAAAGCATTTTAACCAGAATTATTTACAGAATTACAAACAATGCGGCCACTGCCTCATCTATCCCTCTCTCTCTCTCTCTCTCTCTCTCTCTCTCTCTCTCTCTCTCTCTGAAGAAGGCTAATGATTTTGTTTTATTGATAATTAAATATATGAATATTCGATTATAACAATATGTTAGGTGGATTCGTGTGTGAACTTCATATTTATTCAATGTCACGAACATTATTATTCTATTTTATTCATGCGTTAATTTTTGTGAGTTTGGAGGAATTCGGGACCCGTAGTTTGAAATATCAGGGTTTAGAGAAGTGCATACTGCATTAACGTAGGTGGATATAGGAGTGAAGAAATGTGATGATTTGAGGCGAGGGTGAAGGGGAAGAGGGTAAGAAAAATGAAGGTGATTAGCTGAAAAGTAATAACAAACAAATATAATTAGAATATCTGTTATTGTCACGAGTCAAATTTGATCGTGACATATTAATCAATTAAGTATAGGAATAATGCTTCAGCCTAGTGGTTGAGAAAACGAAAGGCAGGAGTGTGTGTGGCGAACGGGAGACAGCGTGCCTGTTTGAGCCTGTCTTTCTCCCCCTCTCTGCCGTTAAATCCTTCGTTTCCCCACTCGTTGGCTCTGTAATTATTGATTTTTGCGTACACACAGTTATTCTTTTAAAATCTCCATATGATTCGTGAAGAGGATAATTACCATGATTAATTTACGTGGCGTTATTACCTACAATTGCATGTATGGCTGGGTGTGTGAATGAGATATGATATGAGGTTGTAGTCAGACAGACAGTAGGATTCAAACTATTGTGTGTGGCGCCTGTATATCGATCCAGACGTTGGTAGCTTGGGGGAGGAGCTTATAGCCTGGCTGGGATTTCTCATGATTTAAACTTCAGTTCATCTCCTACTCGTATTCAGCATACACGTAGCCTCGTGGCGCTCTAGCCTCTCGTTGGAGTAGCAGCCTACAATGGTCGAATTCATTCAGTTACGGCATACTAATGATTCGTGATCGAGTGCTGGGTGTGTGTTTGAACATTGAAAATTGCGAGTGGGAGGACAATTCATGTATGAGTATAGAAAAACTCTCATACGTGAATATTTTGAACTCCGAGTTCGCTTCCATCTTGTAACACATACGTGGGACTCTCGACCTCTCGTCTCGTTAACGTAACACGCAGGGCCGACAGTGAATGCCAGAATATTCTCGGTGCCATTCACCAGTCTTTTCTCTAGTGCTTCACGGAGTCACTCTTGTTGTCGTTACTTGCAACAGAAAAGCAAATGATACGAGGTAAGGTTTTATGCCAGTAGCGTTCTGCATCCTACTTGGTGTAATATTATAGAAAACGAGTGCCATGTGTGTGACTTTGAAAATTGCAGATGTGAAGAACAGGTGTCTATGTGAAAATAGGAAACTTAATCACATAGATACTTGAACTCGTATTATTATTATATTTATTATTATTATTGATTAAAGTAATTGAGTAGGGGTCCGGAAATAGCACCATAGAATTACGAGTGTTTGGGAAATGTAACACCTTAGTTACACACGTAATATTCGCTCTCGTCCACTCATTCACGTGGATATGACGAGTGATAAATTACAGATGTGACATTGAAAATTAACTGAGGTGGAGACATAGAAAAATATTGAAGAACATAGAAAATGGAGAATATAGAAAATCAACTGAACACTCGATGGAAAATATATATATTGTACTCGAAGGAAAACAACGAGGACAACACGACTCCGACCGATAGAAAACGGGAGTCATATATAGAGGGTAACTTTAGTATTTAGTTAGTTAGCTTTGCGTGTGGATGAGTGTGAACGTGTGTGACTATATTATTGATTTCATGTTGGTGTACTGGAAATTTCAATAAATATAGTTAAGCGATTGTGAATGGTTGTTTCATACACCATATCCCTTCATACTATAATTTATAAATGCATTCATATCGGAAGACCTCACATTAAAAATAAATATGTTGACAAAAAAAGGAACTTGCAATGAAGGGGAATAATTTAACCTCTGAAACCTTCTTTGAGCCAACACAATTAAGGTTAATTAATAAAAAACCGATTAAGGTAAGTCAATTGGTGAATAATTACTTACTTGATTATTATATACATTATAATAATTCAATGTTGCACTAGAAAGTTTATAATTGCATGGATCTCCAAAGTGGGCCGCAATTCTTTTCAGTGTGCATTGCAAAGTCAAGTTTTCTCTTTAATTTTGTCACAATGGCGCCCAACGTGGGGCTCCTCGATTTTTGCATTGAAATTCCAGTTCCACACATTCACACTTCCACGAGATAGGATATAATTGTCCAGAAATTAAGGCAATAGAAATGACAGGAAATATTTTATACATGCTACCGTTCAAGGATTTATGCTTTAAGCACAACGCTTGGCATATCAAGGTAAGAAGTACTACACAACCCGACATGGGTGTGCTTCTATTATGACCACATTTTGTACAGGTTGTTGTAACATCACCAGAGCAGCGTGTATTGTTAAATCTAGTACGTGGCCAATATTTTCTAACAGTAGGCATGATTGATTAATGCTACTGTCATGTTAGTGGTTCCCGAAATAAGGGAATTCACTCCACATATGACCAAATGTCTATGTGAATTTAGGACAGATGTCCTGGTGTCTCGATGTTGAGACGGCATAATGCCAAATTTTTCTCCAGCGGTAGGCATGACTAATGCTACTGTAAATTTAGTGGTTCCTGAAGAAAGGGAATTCACTCCACATGTGACCAAAGATGTCAATGTGAATTTTAGGACAGATGTCCTGGTGTCTGTGTTAGACAGTGTTGGCAATATAATATTTACTTCGCATACGACCACAGTTTGTCGGTGTGAAACTTAGGACAGGTGTCCTCATGTCTCGATGTTTGAGACAGCGCAACATGCGCAAGGTAACATATTTATTACACATATGACCAAAGTTTGTCTATGTGAAATTTAGGACAGGTGTCCTCATGTCTCGTTGTTGAGACAGCGCAAAATGCCATGCGCAATGTATTATTAATATTTACTCCACATATGACCACAGTTTGTCTATGTGAATTTTAGGACAGGTGTCCTCGTGTCTCGATGTCAGAGGCAGCGCAAAATGCGCAATGTAACATATTCAATTCACATACGACCACAGTTTGTCGGTGAAATTTTTGGGACAGGTGTCCTTGTGTCTCTACGTTTGAGACATCGTAAGAAAATATGCAATGGAAGGAAATGCAACATAGGAGTTTCAGAACAAGCGAGTATATATTAATTCGTACTGAAGTAGCGAAGTTAACCTCTTCGTACGGAGATAACCAGTTGGTGGAGCGTTCCCTGGTTATCTCGCTCGTTATTGTTATTGTAACTGAGTGCAACGAGCACAAACCTTATCCAAGGCTCGGATTCGGAGGGGCTCCCCTTTCCGAGGTTCGGATAATTAACTAATATATATGTATTGCATTTTGTACCATTTTATCCAAACTCAGATTTGGCGGTTCACCTCGGTCTGATGTTTGGATATTGCATTGGGTCTTCCAAGACTTGGGTTCCAGCGGTTATCCCTGATTCGAGTCTTGGATGATTGATTAATATATATTTGCCTTCCAGAATATTTATTGCATTTATTTTCTTACAAATGATATAACAACTACACAATGTAATTCATACAACACACAAATATTCCTTGCTTAAATGTGTACAAATTGTACAAGAATAATTTCCAGGGACATTCACTTTGCTTCGGAGTTTCTCCATAGAATTGAAAACTAACGTAAATGTATGGAGTTTTTCACTCATTGGCAACAGTGAATTTGTACCTGTGATATTCATTTGACACATACATGAGTGAGTGAAGTGTGGATGAGTATTGTATAAAGTTATACATGCAATGCGCCGTAGCCCTTCACGAGTCGAGACATCGCATGGAGCAATGTCTTTGTGTTTGTGCGAATGTCACGAGTCAAATTTGATCGTGACATATTAATCAATTAAGTATAGGAATAATGCTTCAGCCTAGTGGTTGAGAAAACGAAAGGCAGGAGTGTGTGTGGCGAACGGGAGACAGCGTGCCTGTTTGAGCCTGTCTTTCTCCCCCTCTCTGCCGTTAAATCCTTCGTTTCCCCACTCGTTGGCTCTGTAATTATTGATTTTTGCGTACACACAGTTATTCTTTTAAAATCTCCATATGATTCGTGAAGAGGATAATTACCATGATTAATTTACGTGGCGTTATTACCTACAATTGCATGTATGGCTGGGTGTGTGAATGAGATATGATATGAGGTTGTAGTCAGACAGACAGTAGGATTCAAACTATTGTGTGTGGCGCCTGTATATCGATCCAGACGTTGGTAGCTTGGGGGAGGAGCTTATAGCCTGGCTGGGATTTCTCATGATTTAAACTTCAGTTCATCTCCTACTCGTATTCAGCATACACGTAGCCTCGTGGCGCTCTAGCCTCTCGTTGGAGTAGCAGCCTACAATGGTCGAATTCATTCAGTTACGGCATACTAATGATTCGTGATCGAGTGCTGGGTGTGTGTTTGAACATTGAAAATTGCGAGTGGGAGGACAATTCATGTATGAGTATAGAAAAACTCTCATACGTGAATATTTTGAACTCCGAGTTCGCTTCCATCTTGTAACACATACGTGGGACTCTCGACCTCTCGTCTCGTTAACGTAACACGCAGGGCCGACAGTGAATGCCAGAATATTCTCGGTGCCATTCACCAGTCTTTTCTCTAGTGCTTCACGGAGTCACTCTTGTTGTCGTTACTTGCAACAGAAAAGCAAATGATACGAGGTAAGGTTTTATGCCAGTAGCGTTCTGCATCCTACTTGGTGTAATATTATAGAAAACGAGTGCCATGTGTGTGACTTTGAAAATTGCAGATGTGAAGAACAGGTGTCTATGTGAAAATAGGAAACTTAATCACATAGATACTTGAACTCGTATTATTATTATATTTATTATTATTATTGATTAAAGTAATTGAGTAGGGGTCCGGAAATAGCACCATAGAATTACGAGTGTTTGGGAAATGTAACACCTTAGTTACACACGTAATATTCGCTCTCGTCCACTCATTCACGTGGATATGACGAGTGATAAATTACAGATGTGACATTGAAAATTAACTGAGGTGGAGACATAGAAAAATATTGAAGAACATAGAAAATGGAGAATATAGAAAATCAACTGAACACTCGATGGAAAATATATATATTGTACTCGAAGGAAAACAACGAGGACAACACGACTCCGACCGATAGAAAACGGGAGTCATATATAGAGGGTAACTTTAGTATTTAGTTAGTTAGCTTTGCGTGTGGATGAGTGTGAACGTGTGTGACTATATTATTGATTTCATGTTGGTGTACTGGAAATTTCAATAAATATAGTTAAGCGATTGTGAATGGTTGTTTCATACACCATATCCCTTCATACTATAATTTATAAATGCATTCATATCGGAAGACCTCACATTAAAAATAAATATGTTGACAAAAAAAGGAACTTGCAATGAAGGGGAATAATTTAACCTCTGAAACCTTCTTTGAGCCAACACAATTAAGGTTAATTAATAAAAAACCGATTAAGGTAAGTCAATTGTTGAATAATTACTTACTTGATTATTATATACATTATAATAATTCAATGTTGCACTAGAAAGTTTATAATTGCATGGATCTCCAAAGTGGGCCGCAATTCTTTTCAGTGTGTATAAAGTAAGTCGAGTCTTTTATTTTGTCACAGTTATATTATATCCTTTAAATAAAGGCAGTGTCTTTTGTTCACCATCGTAGTGGGATATACTACTGAATATAATATATTATCCTTTGGATATTAGACAGATATCCCTGCATTCCTTTTATCTCTCGTGCTTGTCCCGTAGAGGGGTATTGCCTGTAATGATGTGGGCAATACCTTAAGGGTTTTGGTGCCCCTTCGGCCCCAGTCACTAGCTTACATTTCTTCAACTGTCCTTCCGTTCTTCCTATTTCCTTCTTGCTTGCTGTCACATCTCTCTATCACCTTTTCCTGGTGTTATTTGACCTCGCTGTTGCGCCACTTAATATCAATCTAATCCCTCGTGCTTGTAGTCCAGCCTATTTATCACCTTCTCCCAAGCACAGCTGTTTGTTTTTTCGGTAGAAGACGGTTTAATTTTCTAACTTTCTTAATAATCATATTTGTCAACAAATTCATTAAGCTATTTAATAAGATTTTTTCTTCTAAATATGCATTTTCTTAAAAAATAATCGATATTAAACTTGAATAGCGTTTTCAATCTCTCAAGTAACTGGCAACCTTACATATCCTCCCTAATGTCTTACCCCTCTTTCACTTGCCCTTCCCTCCTTTCTTACCATTTACCTTGTCTTTCTCATATTTTTAACCTTGTCATTCGTTTTAAAACAGTTTTAATGACATAGGCCATTCTCCCTTATCATTTATAGGCCTAGTCCAATTATATGATTCGAAAAACTGCGCCAGTAAACGGTGATAGAGAGGTGAGACAGCAAGCAGGAAGGAAATAGAAAGAAAAGAAGGATAGTTGAAGAACTAAAACCTAGCGGCTGGGGCCGAAGGGGCGCTAAAACCCTTAAAGTATTACCCACATCACTAATGCAGGCAATACCCTCCTATACGGAGTCAATATGTAGAGAAATTAGAAAACAACTAGAGATTTATGGGGAAAGATATATAAATTATTTAAAATAAAAGTGTTGGTAGATACACATTATTGACGGGATTATCCCAGCCACAGCATTTCGCCTTCATAAAACTGAAGGACTATAGGTTTCAGGCATTGCCATATATATATATATATATATATATATATATATATATATATATATATATATATATATATATATATATATATATATATATATATATATATATATATATATATATATATATATATATATATATATATCTATGTGAATGATTCATATTGACAAGTATGTTGTGTGGGTGGAAGGTAAACACAGGATAGAGCTTCGAGTTATTTATTTCTCTTACGTTTCGGACTACACAGAGTCCATCTTCAGAGAGAAATGACATAGGGAAGAGGGTACCAGAGCTATATATACCGGTGGTGGCCTACACTGCACCTGCCACTACTTTATCTCACCTGACCTCACCTTTATCTCACCTGACCTGACCTCACCTCAGGTGAGGTCAGGTCAGGTGAGATAAAATAGTGGCAGGTGCAGTGTAGGCCACCACCGGTATATATAGCTCTGGTACCCTCTTCCCTATGTCATTTCTCTCTGAAGATGGACTCTGTGTAGTCCGAAACGTAAGAGAAATAAATAACTCGAAGCTCTATCCTGTGTTTACCTTCCACCCACACAACATATCTATCTATCTATCTATCTATCTATCTATCTATCTAATCTAGAGAGAGAGAGAGAGCATGCATTGGGAGGGTCCAGCCCTGCTGGCAGCATGGGTTCGAACCCCACCCGTAACTCCCTCATTGATCATTGAAAAACATTTTTTTTTGTAAGCCCAAGACACTTCCCAGGTTTAAGCGATGAAAATCATGAAAAAAATATTACTCTATGTCAAACGATGCGGCCGTGCATAGCGGCTTAACAGACAGACAGAGTGTTTTATATATTAGACTAGCAGCGATACCCGACGTTGTCCGGGTGAAGATCTTACATGTGGTTTTGTCAATAAATTTCCTCTAATTATTTATATGTGAACTTATTAGGAGGGTGATCTATCTATATCTATCTATCTATATCTATCTATCTATCTATCTATATCTATCTAGCCCTATTTATCTATCTATATCTATCTATCTATATTTATCTATCTATATCTATCTATCTATCTACATCTATCTATCTATCTATATATATATCTATATCTATCTATCTATATCTATCTATATCTATATATCTATATTTATCTATCTATCTATCTATATTTATCTCTATCTATCTATATCTATCTATATCTCTATCTATTTCTATATATATCTCTATCTATATATATCTCTATCTATATATATATATATATCTATATCTATCTATCTATCTCTATCTATTTATCTCTATCTATTTATCTATCTCTTTCTATTTATCTATCTTTATCTATTTATCTATATATATTTATCTATATCTATCTACCTATCTATCTATCTATCTATACTTATCTATATCTATCTATATCTATCTATCTATATCTATCTATATCTATCTATCTATATCTATCTATCTATATCTATCTAACTATCTATCTATCTATCTATCTATATCTATATCTATCTATCTATCTATTTATCTCTGTCTGTCTGCCTGTGTATCTGTCTGTCTGTATGTCTGTCTGTCTGTCTATCTAAGAATATGATTACATGTACAGTCGGCGGCAAAAGTCCTGTCGCCTCACTTGCTTCACTGAGGCACGCGATGTTCAAAGACTCGAGATTATTAGGTGTAGAAAACATGTGTATTTATTGAGTCCATGAAACACTGTGTAACTCGGTGAAGCAGGTGAGGTGACCGGACTTCAGCCGCCGACTATACAGAGAGAGAGAGAGAGAGAGAGAGAGAGAGAGAGAGAGAGAGAGAGAGAGCATGTGGTTTTCTATCAGTTTTCTTTGATTGTTTCAGGAGATATTATTTGTGTACACCTAGAAGGCTCCCGTTTTCAGTTCCTGGTGTGTAAATTCAAGCTCTTTCATTCTGCAAGAAAAAATGTTGTCTACATGAAAGTTGAAAAATGACAAAATTGACCAGCATTTGTCAGCTGGGGGAGGGGGAAGTCATTTTTAATTAGTTAATAATTGAAAAAAATATATATAGGGTCAAGACACTCTCCAGGTTTTAGCCATAAAAGTATGGAAAAATTATTACTCTAGATGAAAGGATGAGCGTGTGCATAGCGGTCATACAGACAGACGGAGTGTTTTATATAGTAGATATATATATATATATATATATATACTAGCTGCTCTGCCGCCCTTCGGGCGGCTAAGAGCCGCTAGCTCCTGCGGAGGGCTGGCGGCCTGCGGCCGCCCTTCCACCGCCCTTCGGGCGGTGGATGCTATACGAAAGGAGCTTATTTGTTTCTTGGCATAGTCAGGAGGAATTAGAAGCCTCCAATTTTCATACACGATCACAGAGTTCTAAATAAACAAAGGATATAATAATACAACACTGATATGTAACAAATGCAAACTCCACTACCACCACTACTACATCAACCACTACCACCTCCACTACTACATCAACCACTACCACCTCCACTACTACATCAACCACTACCACCTCCACTACTACATCAACCACCACTACTACTACATCAACCACTACCACCTCTACCACTACTACTACCACTATTACCATCACCACTACTACCACTACATCAACCACTACCACCTCCACTACTACCACCACCACCTATTCCCGCACCCCCCAAACCCCCCACCCCAAGCCTGTCCCCTATTCCCGCACCCCCCAAACCCACCCCGTGATTTGATTATTCCAAAGAGAAGAAAAGAATCATTTCAACAACTGAGACAACTTTAAAGTGATAACGAAAAAAGGCAGAAATTACCTTACCTAGTGTGTGTGTACGGTAGGGGTGTGTGTATGTTTATGTGTGAGTGTATGTTTGTGTGTGTGTGTACGGGGTGTGTATGTGTGTGTGTGTGTACGGTGTGTGTGTGTGTATGTACAGTATGTGTGTGTGTGTGTGTGTGTACCCTAGTGTGTGTTGTTTACAGTAGGGGGGATGGGGGTTGCGGGAGTAGGGGGACAGGCTTGGAGACCAGCCCAATATACTTGACTTATTCCTAACCTCTCATCCTTCTGCTTATTCTGTTGAACTTTTCTCTCCTTTGGGCTCCTCCGATCACAATCTTATTTCAGTATCCTGTCCTATTGCTCCTGTAAGACCTTTGGACCCTCCCAGCAAGCGTCGTCTGTGGCACTACAGCGCTGCTGGCTGGGATGATCTGAGGCAGTACTTTGAAGATTTCCCATGGAGTGATTTTTGCTTTCGTGGCCGGGGTCCCTCAGAGAGTACTGCACGCATCTCGGAGGTGATCATCTCGGGCATGGAGGCATACATTCCATATTCTTTCCCTCTTACTAATTCATGAAAATCTTGGTTTAATCACGCTTGTTCTACTGCTGTCCACAACAAGGAGGTAGCTTTCAGACGGCACCGACGCCTTCAAACTGATGAATCTCGTGCTCTGTATATCTCTGCCCGGAATCGCGCCAAATCTGTTCTCCGACTAACCAAAAAATCCTTCATCCATGCCAAGTGCAATGACCTGTCCAACTCCTCCACCTCTCGTTCTTTCTGGCATCTAGCCAAAAATCTCTCCAGTAACTTTACTTCTTCCTCTTTCCCTCCCCTCATCCTTCCTGATGGAAATGTTGCCATCTCTTCAACTGATAAAGCTGAACTCTTCTCTCAAACCTTTGCCTCTAACTCTACACTGGACGATTCCGGCTCTGTTCCTCCAACTCCACCCCCCTCTGACTTACTTATGCCTGCCATTAGAATCTCTTCAAAGGAAGTATTTTCTGCCCTCTCTGGCCTTAACACTCGGAAGGCGTACGGACCTGATGGGATTCCTCCTGTTGTTCTCAAGAACTGTGCTTCCGTGCTGACACCCTGCCTAGGCAAACTGTTCCGTCTATATCTATCATTTAACACTTTTCCTTCTTGCTGGAAGTTTGCTCTGATCCAACCTGTTCCGAAAAAAGGAGACCGTTCCCAACCCTCCAACTATCGCCCTATTGCTCTGACCTCATGTCTATCTAAAGTCTTCGAATCTATTCTTAACCTCAAAATTCATAAGCACCTTATTTGTCATGACCTTCTTTCCGACCGCCAGTATGGTTTCCGTCAGGGACGATCTACTGGCGATCTTCTATCCCTCCTCTCTGATTCATGGTCATCCTCCTTTCGGAACTTTGGTGAAACTTTTACTGTTGCCCTCGACATATCCAAAGCTTTTGATAGAGTCTGGCACAAAGCTTTAATCTCCAAACTGCCCTCATTCGGTTTCTATCCCTCTCTCTGCACCTTTATCTCTGATTTCCTTTCTGACCGTTCTATAGCTGCTGTTGTAGACGGTCACTGTTCTTCTTCCAAGGCTATCAATAGTGGTGTTCCTCAGGGTTCTGTTCTATCACCCACCCTCTTTCTTTTGTTCATTAATGACCTTCTTAACTGTACCTCTTCCCCTATCCACTCCTATGCTGATGATTCCACCCTACACTACTCCACTCATTTTGACAACCGTCCATCCCAGCAGCTCCTCTCCACATCACGTGATGATGCAGTAGCACGCCTGACTTCTGATCTTTCCCTCATCTCTAACTGGGGCAGAGAGAACCTTGTTGTTTTCAATGCCTCAAAAACACAGTTCCTTCATCTTTCAACTCGTACTAATCTTCCTGATGTCTATCCCCTCTCCTTTAACGATACACAACTTGACCTTTCCTCTTCTCTTAATATTCTTGGAGTCTCTTTCTCTCATAATCTCTCCTGGAGAGATCACATTACCTCTCTGACTAAAATCGCCTCAAAGAAGTTAGGTGTGCTGCGCAGATTCCGTGAATACTTCACCCCCACGCAGTTACTGTCTCTGTACAGGGGTCTCATCCGCCCCTGTATGGAGTATGGCTCTCATGTGTGGGGGGGATCCACCTTCACAACACTACTGGACAAGGTGGAATCAAAGGCCTTTCGTCTCATCAACTCTCCTCCTCTTACTGATTCACTACAACCTCTCTCTCTTCGCCGCAGTGTTGCATCACTTTCTCTCTTCTATCGCTATTACACTGGACATTGCTCTTCTGAACTCTCTCAATGTATGCTTCCTCCCCTCAGGAGAACATGCAACACTCGTCAAGCCTCTCGTTCTCACCCCTTTTCTGTCCAACTCCCTCATGCAAGAGTTAACCGGTACTCTCAGTCTTTCATATACACAACTGGTCAACTCTGGAACACTCTACCTTCATCCATCTTTCCACCTTTCTACGACTTATGTACCTTCAAACGCAATGTGTCAGGGCATCTCGAACGAAATTGGACATGATTTTGGACCACTCTCTCACTGTACTATGTAGATGAGGACGGTAAGCAGGCCTGTGGCCTTTGTCCTCATCTTTGTTAATATAAAAAAAAAAAAAAAAAAAAAAAGGCTTGGGGGGGTTTAGAGCAGTGCGGGAATATGGGGCATGCTTGGGGTGTGTGGTGGTAGGGGACAGGCTTTTTACCCCCCCCCCAGCCTGTCCCCTATTCCAGCACCCCCCAAACCCCCCCTCCCTAAGCCTGTCCCCTATTCCCGCATATAATTATAGTCTATCTCTCTCACATACAGTCTCTCTCTCTCTCTCTCTCTCTCTCTCTCTCTTTCTCTATCTATCTATCTATCTATCTATCTATCTATATATCTATCTATCTATCTATCTCTCACACACACAGTCTCTCTCTCTATCTCTCTCTCACAGTCTAGCTATTTATCTCTACCTCTCACACACACTATGTATTTTTCACTCTTTCTCTCTCTCTCACACACACACACACACTATCTCTCACTCAGACACAAATATAACCAAACCCAGTATTACCTCTCTCACACACACACACCCTCACTCTCTCTCTAAAATTAAAGATAGAGATAGAGAGAGACAGAGAGAGAGAGAGAGCATGTGAGAGAGAGAGCATGTGTGAGAAGAGAGAGAGAGAGAGAGAGAGAGAGAGAGAGAGAGAGAGAGAGAGAGAGAGAGAGAGAGAGAGAGAGAGAGAGAGAGAGAGAGAGAGAAAGTTGTGCGTGTCACTAATCCAGGGGTTCGAACCCCATCCAAATTTTTTTTTGAAAAACATGAAAAACATTTTTTTTATAGGTCCAAAACACTCCCCAAGTATTAGCGATCACACCCATGTAAACATTTTCACTCTAGGACGAAGGATCTTGGCGTGCATAGAGGACACACACACACACACACACACAGAATTTCGGCTTTATGTATATATATATATATATATATATATATATATATATATATATATATATATATATATGGGTGTTACAAACAGATGTACTAAAGTACTTTCAATTTTTTTCCAGAATAGGTATACTGTATAGTGCTCCAACCATCATCTCCATTGAAGTTGTGGATTGGAAGGTGAAGCCACCAGTCAGTCCACGTGAAGCTTGGAATAACAAGATATGAATCCAAGAAACTTTCTACGGCAACAAAAATTGTTGGCAGTCAATCTCCTTATCAGTTCCTTAATCATAAGGTCAGTACTTTACTCACAAGGTCAGCAGTTCTTTATTTACAAGGTCAATTAGGACAGCTTTATACATTTTAGGTCAGTTTTTTACACATGAGAACAGCTTTAAACACATATGTTCAGTTCTTTACTCGTTCGGTCATTCCTTAACACAAAACTCGAACTCATCAGCCATAGGGTCAAGGGTAGTTTCTCAGAGTCCTGGTAGAGCATACAGTTGCTGAGACATGAAACAGACACACTTTAATTGGGACCCTTACCAAGCATATATAGAATAGAATGTGTCGCCTCTACACACAACATTTCATTCTACCCTATGTGCTTAAGGACGTTGGTACCTTTAGAGGGACCAATATAGAAAAAATTGAGCTAGAAGTCTCATAATTGGTGTGTAAGGTCTATGGATAATCCTAATAATCCATACCAATTTTTATTGCATTCTATAAAAAGATATTTAATTATGATTTTTTTTTGTGTTATATGATGCATGAAATATGCGCATGTTCGTGATCTATCTACTCGGTAGATATTAGGACTTTTGCCATGAATTTTTTTTTGAGAGATATACTACCTATGTACATAAAATATAAGCAGATTTATGGTTCTGGGTTCCATGGTTATGTTGTGGCAATATTGCAAATATGCCTGTTTGACAGGTTTCGCCTTAAATTTTCATAAATACTGCCTAAACATCAGATATTCAACTTAAAGTTCCAAATCTGCTTAAATATTTAGAAAAAAATGTCAGCTTTCAAATGATAACCAAAACTATATATTCCAGCAAGAATTGCCAGAGTAGATACAACTTTTGTTCTGAAAAATTGACGAAAATAAAATTACGGGAAATGAGCGTCAAAGTTGTAGTTATGTTTTTCAGTACCAGATGAAGGTAATAAGTGGGCTATGCACAATTACTGATAAAAAACATTGTTGTACAAGAAAAATAATGGTTTCCTGGTGATGTTTTATGCTCATTATGACTATTATTTGGCAATTACCAGTCCCTATGGAACCTCACCTGGGGACTTTTGAAAACAGTACATCATCAGGTAGACTCATTTATTTACAATTTGAGTAGACCAAAAATGGGGAATAAGCATAGAAAACGTAAGGTGGGTAACTCAAGTAATCTAATATTTATAAAAAAAAATAATGAAATAACCAAGAATAATAAAGGCACAAGGGAATTGTGACATAACCACGCGATGTGCATACAACATGTGATGTGCGGACCACGTGTAAACAAACCCTTGTGGGTATAATTAAGAAAACTAAAAAAAAACACCAACAAATTATCAAATTGCACCAATATTTCGGTGTCATTATAGTGCATTTGATCGATCTATTAAACAAAGACACTGTCTGTTGTTCACCTCCGTAGAGAGATACTGATTATAATTATTATCCTTTGGATATTAAGCAACAAATAACGGAGCCGAGACAATTAATTTTCTGTCTTCAGCTTTAACTGTATTCTTTTCACCCCTCATGCTGGTAGTCCCCCTCTTTATCACCTTTTCTCGCCGTAAAATAAACTTAATACCTATTAATTTAGATTACAGAAGAATTAGATTACAGAATAAAACATTTAGCTAATTGATCCAATAATTCTCTCCATCTCGATCACTGGTGAAGCTTTACCCCCCTCTCCCCAACCCAGCCCTCCTCTCCTACCACCTTCAAGTGAGTGGTTCACATCCATGATCACAAGTGGTTCGGGATTCAAATTTATCGATGGCTCAACATTGGTAACGCTACCCCCCCTATATAACTCCGCCCACATTTATCCCCTCCCCCCTCCACCTGTCAGTGATACCATATCCGTTGAGGCCCACACCAAGGCAAGGGTGGAAAAAGTGTGGACCATTGATCTGTCCGGAGCTGTACATAGAGAGAGAGAGAAAGGGCATGTGGTTTTCAATCAGTTTTCTTTGATTGTTTCAGGAGATATTATTTTATTTATTTTTTGAAGACTTTGATGCTCTTGTTATACGCTTTTCCGTACACCTAGAAGGCTCCCATTTCAGTTCCTGGTGTGTACATTCAAGCTCTTTCATTATGTAATTTTTTTTTTCCCTACATAAAAGTTGAAAAATGACAAGATTGACCAGCATTTGTCAGCTGGGGGGGGGGGGGGGGAGTCGTTTTTAAGGGGTTAATCATTGAAGAAAAAAAAATATAGGGCCAAGACACTCCTCAGGTCTCAGCGAAAAATCGTATGTATAAATTATTACTCTAGGTGAAACGATGTGGCCGTGCATAGCGGCTAAACAGACAGACAGACAGACACAGACAGAGTGTTTTATATATATATATATATATATATATATATATATATATATATATATATATATATATATATATATATATATATATATATATATATATATATATATATATATATATATATATGCAAATAAATCACTTGGTGGCACGTGATTCAGGAATATGCGTAAATCCACAAGGAAGGAAAGATAAACACGGAGTCCCAAGCGCTTTCGTGTAATTCACATCTTCAGGGGAAAGAACAGAATGTAAAAGAATGGTTGCTGAGAGACACCTTATATACAGATACACTTACAACAAACTGGCAACCTGAAGGTGTTGCCACTGCGAGTTCAAAGCATGCATAAGGTGCTAAAAAGGATTTACCTGACCTGACCTGACCTGACATGACCTCTAAACCTAAGATTATCCTAGTCATTAAGGAATGATTGCCGAGAGACACCTTAAATACACTTAATAACTAAATGGCAACCTGAAGGTGTTGCCACTGTGAGTTCAAAACAATATATAAATATATATACACACCCATGCATATGGTGCTAAAAAGGATTTACCTGACATGACCTCTAAACCTAAGATTATCCTCAGTCATTAAGGAATAGCAGTAGGACTTACCTTATTAACAATCTTGTCTATGATGAAACTATCCTGAAAATGTGAATTACACGAAAGCGCTTGGGACTCCGTGTTTATTTTTCCTTCCTTGTGGATTTACGCATATATATATATATATATATATATATATATATATATATATATATATATATATATATATATATATATATATATATATATATATATATATATATATATATATATATATATATATATAATTAAAATAAAAGTCAAAAGAAGTTAAGTAAATATTGTCAACAGGAAGAAGAAAAAATATATGTTGACAAATAAATTGGCGACTAAAACAAAGAATGTAATAACGAAATATATACACAGAAATGTTCCATAATGTTATGTCAAATTTATGTTATGTTACGTTTCGTTACAAAATGTTTTTTTTATATGTTGTGCTATGCTATGTTATGTTATGTTATGTTACGTTATGCTATGTTATGCTATGTTTGGTTAGGCTAAGTCATGTTATGTTTCGTTATGCTATGCAATGTTTGGTTAGGGTAGGCCACGTTATATTATGCTATGTTTGGTTAAGTTAGGTCATGTTATGTTACGTAATGTTATTTAACCTCATCTCTTTCAAGTGCCAGTTTCATTATAATTGTATTGGTTTTTTTCAATATATGAAGGAAAAGTAGGTGTGGTCGCTCTGAGAAGGGGTGTTGCAGCACTCACGTTAACCCCTAAAGACCGGTTGACGTGATAGAGCGTCGTACTTAAGGAACCAGGTTACAGCACCTACCGTCACAGCGATTTAGCGCTATTTCGCGCCCTGTACGGCTAGTTTTTCTTGTCGTTGGGCGAGAAAATACACTCACAATATCGATCCGCTACCCACTCAGTCGATTCTGGGACCCCACAATAGCTGGGCGATTTTTAATTAATTGCCCTTGTCCGAATTTGTGCTCTAACGATCGTAAGACAATACCGTAGTGAATATATGTACGTGAGTGACAACATGATATTCCTACAAGGTTACAAATTATTATTTAGTGTATAGATCATGACACACGATATAATTAATAATGGGGTAGTAATAAGAAAATAACACCACAAAACACACCCATACAGGCACAATTGATAGTAAATATACGTGTTTCCTACGGTACAAGTCGGTTTGTTTATCATTTTCTAAGTGACAGTTACACGATGATATATTCCTACAAGTGTTCATACTATTTTTAGTGTTGAAATCATGACATACGATACATAATAGTAGTAATACGAGTGAGTTGACAAGGGACTTAGGCGGGAAACTGAACTCCATGCCGCAGTCACACCGCACTCACGCGTACACACAGACACACCTCTGTCTCGCGCTCAAACATGGTCCACTTAAACTCGCCCTATCTCCATAACTATTCATCGTACAGCCCTCCCGATGGTACTATTGGAAAGAGGAAGAGTTGAAGGTAAGGATGGAACAATTTTGAAGTCAGTACACTATATAGGTTAAGAGTGTGAGCGTTGTGAATATAGGGCAAATTGAGTAATTTTGACGCTAGCGGCAGGGTAGAAATGTGGAGGCAAGGACCCCCCCCTCTTGGTCTGCAGGGGTTAAAGAGTTATGGTACTATTTCATTAAGAATTGGTACTGGTGAATAATTTCCTTTGCAATGTCAATACATTATCGAGATGTTACAAAAAATCAGATTAAATAACTTTATAACAAGATATCATTCGATGGTAACACCTCCCATTAAAGATGCCAGCGACCACTCGCCCTTTGCTTTCTTTATTATTTTGTGACCTTGACTTTTGATTGATTTTGCCCAAAAGTTAATCATTTTGTTTAATGATGAATATTTATCAATAGAAAAAAAATGAACATCATACAGCTAAACCTGTGGACGCTAGACCATAAACAAACACACGAACAGATGAATAAATATCCGGCACCAAAAACATTACACTCTCCCTTCGGGGCGGTGTAATAATGAATAACATGAATTAAAAAACATAGATACACTTTTCCTCATAACTTGTATTTAATTGATAAGTATTAAGGGGGTTAATTAATACACTTTGGGTTAAGGGGGTGCAGGAGTAGGGTACAGGCTCGGGGGGGGGGGATGCGGGAATAAGGGGACATGTGCATGAGAGAGAGAGAGAGAGAGAGAGAGAGAGAGAGAGAGAGAGAGAGAGAGAGGACTATTTGTGTCGGTGAGCCAATATCGTAAATAATACGTTACAACTGCTGTATACATTATTAGTATTGTTATTATTATTCTCAGAAACACTCATTATTAACCCTCACACAAGTTAGTTTTTTTTATCTCCTAATACTATTTATAGAACCCAGCGAGAGAGAGAGAGAGAGAGAGAGAGAGAGAGAGGGTAGGTATGTGTCCATGTTTGTGTGTGTTTGGGGAAGGGTGAGTGGGGTTTCTGAAAGTGTGTGTGTGTGTTTACATTATATAAATATTACCAACACTTAGTCTGAGCAGTGAGTATTCTATTGAAGAAAACGGGGCTGCTCGGCCAGTCAGCTTGAGGAACTTCAACAACAACAACAACGGTTCCTGCCCAACCCAGCCCTTGCATGGGTTCGAACCCACCCCACCCCTCAACCCCCCCATTGATCATTGAAAAACATTTTGTTTTGTAAGTCCAAGACATTTCCCAGGTTTCAGCGATCAAACTCATGTATAAATTTTCACTCTAAGTCAAAGAATGTGGGCGTGCATAGCGGCTAATCAGACAGACAGAGGGAGTGTTTTATATATTAGATAACAAAGTACAAACTTTTAGTTATCTCATTTTGTACTTGTGAAGACTAAATGGACATTTAGTGGAGGCGGTGGCAGAGTGAATAAAGAGACGGACTGTGGCTGTGAAGGACCCAGGTTCAAATCCACGAGAAAACGTCTGGGATTTTCGGAGGTGAACTGGGTCCAGCTCTGTCGTCATTTATGCTGGCTACGCCGACACGTCAAGAAAATACCCCCTACATCGTCGTCAACTCACAACATAGAAGATGCCAGACCATATTCCAAGATGCTGTGAGTGACGGTGTAGCTGTTCTCACCTGATAGTGACGAGTATAAATAAGGTGTCGTCATCTAGTGGGACAGAAGAGAAGCTACGGTACCAACATCACCACGAAGCTCCACTGTCTCATCTGGTGCGACACCCAATAATCTCGGGGCCTCGCAAGAGTCACGGGCCACTGACAGCCTACATACCGGAGGTTGAGTTATAGAAAAAAAAATATGTTGGATGGATAGCCAGCTCAAAATGGCAGCAACTCAAAATTCACTTTTACACTCTATTTACATATCTACAGTAAGTATGTTTTCTCGCTCTAATTTAGTTATGGAATTTATGGCTCCCATGAGGGAACCGGTTCTTTTGAGTTCAGTTTAAATGGCTCTTTCGGCTCCCAAATGGCTCTCTACATTGAAATGCAGTGGTGATTATAAAATAAAACAATTATGACAGTGTATGCCTACATATCACATTTCATGAGTAAAGGCTAATTATGCAGAGAAATAGGAAAGAAAATGGACAGTAGTTCATCCCCCAAAGGGAGACAATGAATGCCAGTAATATGAGGAATATTATGTGACATGACTATAATGACTGTTCTTGTAAATATCTATGTAGTTTTTCTAATAGTATCTCATTCCTAAATCGTGCACAAAAGACCATATTAATAATATGAACTAGATACTGATATGGCGACTACACAAAGGCCAGAAACAACGTGCGAGTGCAGGATGTTAATATGAATTACAAATGTATCCCTATGAATAATCAGGGAAAATTGTATTTAACATAATTATATTTATAATGTAAAATTACAATAGACAACAATAAAAAGAGGTAGGCTGTTGTACTGAGGAGACTTATTCGCTCATTCAATTATTTCAAATTTTCAATTCACAGAGAGCCAAAAGAGCGAGAGCCGGCTCTCATCGTTCACTGTAAAGAACCGGTTCGTTCACGAACGACCCATCACTACTCTGATTTCATTATAAAACATGTCGGAATCACATTTTTCAACACAATAATATAAAATGCAATGCTACTGTCGGTTTTACATACATATATGGTAATTACAGAAAATAGGAGTTATTAAAATATGTCCTCACTCGATCATTGCTGTTGTAACACTGATTGTAAGTGGCTGGTTAAACTCGACAGAATTTTTTGGCTATCATACACAATGTTACCAGCCGAGAAAAACATCTTAGGAGCGTGTAATTTCAAACACTGTGTTGTCGAAAATTCTCTAGTCACCCATAGTCCTCTACAGTTGTTGCTGGTATCTACACTGGCAACAAATCTGGAGCACCGTGGGTGTAGCATTCATTCTACAGCACAGTTTTTAAATTTCTGCAGTCTCTAATAAGCTAGTTTCTGTTTGGCAAAACTGTGGGTGGCAGCCAGGCATGTGCCAAATTGCCACAGCCATCTCCACCGCCACCAGTGACCAGTCAGTCTTACGAACAGTGAGGGTAGGAGGACATAGTTTCATCATTCCTCTTTTCCTGTAATTACACTAGTATTATGTACTTAAAACGACAGTGGCATTTTATTTCATATTGTTGTGTTGAAACATGTGATTCTGACATGTTTTATAACGAAGTTAGAGTGTGAAAACGTACTTCGATATGTAAATATTGTAAAAATAGAGCGTAAAAGATAATTTTGAGTTGATGTCATTGTGAGGTACCTATCCATCCTATAGATGTAATTTTAATCTTCACAAGTACATCAGGAGACAGCTAAAGGTTTGACAGCTACCTATTGTTCGGTACCAGAGAAACTTTCTAATATGTAGGTAAAGCAGCATCTTCTAATTTAATACAAGCAGCTACTCAGTGTTCAAAACAATAACATCATATAACAACGTGAAAATATTAGACATAACAATTTTTGTCTTAGAGTTAAACATAATGAAAATGTATTGAAACTTATGTGTTTGACTGACATTATTTCAGATTTTGTTTCGTGTATAAGATGTAAGATGCCATTGTAATTCCCGAGATGATTCATCTAAGTAAGCAAAAAGAATGTCAAAACTTTACCAAAGCTGTGGATAAAGTTAAATATCACCATAACTATATAGATGTATCAAGGAGAAGGAAACTGGAAGGAGGAACAAGTGGCATGACCATAAATATAACAGGTAAGGACAGAGCAGAGGAACAAATGGTCAGATCGAAGATACATACATACATACATAAACACACACACACACACACGCATAGGTCAGACACCGTGAGGTGAAGACCTTTATTTTAAAATCATTCAGTTCTCATTGATGAAGTGCAAGTGGAAGTGAAGTGGAACAACATTTTATCGGAAGTGTAAATAAGAGTGAACATTACATTGGAAAGTGACTAGACATTTGAATCATGTCAACCCGCTACTCTACCGCCTCCCTACTGCGACGTAGAAAGGGGGTTGGTTACCCACCTTCAGACACTATAGCCCGTTTAAAGGAAATTAATATATTCGTAAATCGCGGCCGGAGAGGAGGCAAGAATGTTATCAAACAAATAACTACTATAAAACTATCAAAACAGTGCACAAGAAACTCGGCTATTTTTTAGTTTGTCAAAATAATAAAACACATATAAGCAGACAGGATGTAGAGATTGAGAACTATACCTTCCACTTATCCCCATTTCTGACTCTCCCTCACAACAGTGAATGCTTCAAATGAAGCTCACAACTCATGGTTCGGGTATACTATCTTGGCTAGAGTTGACAACACTGTGGTGGCTACCGTCCGTTTACCTACCCTCTCTGCTCACTCTGACCCTGACTTCCACTGAGGGGGTACAGAAACTTTGGTGCGTGGCTGTACATGTTAAGAAGGCTGAGATCCCTGGGGATGCCAGAGAGTGAAATGAAGAGGATATATGAAATATTTATCCTTCCAAAGCTCACCTATTCTTGACCCGCCTTTAAAGTTGTGACACTGAGAACATAATTTTTAAGTGGAGCATAAAATAGAGATATATATGAGCATCACGTTGATCACCATTACTGTCCTTGTGGTCATTATTGTGTCATATGGTGATCTGTGCAGTAATGATGGAACTAGATAAAAGTAAGGTAATGTATATCGAAACAGATTTTAATAAAAAAAATACTTATAAGTAACTTAAAAAATATATATAATATATTTCTCTTTTCTTCAAATGGCTTTAACAAGTTAACATTCTGACTAGCAACAGACTGGCAAATGGAAATGCCTGAAACCTATAGTCCTTCAGTTTTATGAAGGCGAAATGCTGTGGCTGGGATAATCCCGTCAATAATGTGTATCTGCCAACACTTTTATTCTAAATAATTTATATATCTTTCCCCATAAATCTCTAGTTGTTTTATAATTTCTCTACATATTGACTCCGTATAGGAGGGTATTGCCTGCATTAGTGATGTGGGCAATACTTTAAGGGTTTTGGCGCCCCTTCGGCCCCAGCCACTAGGTTTTAGTTCTTCAACTATCCCTCTTTTCTTTCTATTTCCTTCCTGCTTGTTGTCTCACCTCTCTATCACCGTTTTCTGGCGCAGTCAGTTTTTCGAATCATATAATTGGACTATACGTGATAAGGGAGAAAGGCCTATGTCATTAAAACATTTTAAGAACGAATGAGAAGGTTAAAAATATGAGAAAGACAAGGTAAACGGTAAGAAAGGAAGGAAGAGCAAGTGAAACAGGGATAAGACATTAGGGAGGAAATATACTAGGTTGCCAGTTACTTGAGAGATACTGTAATATATAATTATAGCCTATGCATAAAATTATTCCAAGTTTATTGAAAACGCCATTCAAGTTTAAAATCGATTATTTTTAAGAAAATGCATATTTAGAAGAAAACATCTTGGTAAACAATAAACAAACAGCTGTGCTTGGGAGAAGGTGATAAATAAGGTGGACTACAAGCACGAGGGATTAGATTGATATTAAGTGGCGCAACAGCGAGGTCAAATAACATCAGGAAAAGGTGATAGAGAGATGTGACAGCAAGCAAGAAGGAAATATGAAGAACGGAAGGACAGTTGAAGAAATGTAAGCTAGTGGCTGGGCCCGAAGGGGCGCCAAAACCTTTAAGGTATTGCCCACATCATTACAGGCAATACCCCTCTACGGGACAAGCACGAGAGATAAAAGGAATGCAGGGATAGCTGTCTAATATCCAAAGGATAATATATATTCAGTAGTCTATCCCACTACGATGGTGAACAAAAGACACTGCCTTTATTCAAAGGATATAATATAACAAATATTCTAATTATTTTTGTTTATTATTACTTTTCAACTAATCACCTTCATTTTTCTTACCCTCTTCCCCTTCACCCTCGCCTCAAATCATCACATTTCTTCACTCCTATATCCACCTACGTTAATGCAGTATGCACTTCTCTAAACCCTGATATTTCAAACTACGAATTCCTCCAAATCCCGAATTCCTCCAAACTCACAAAAATTAACGCATGAATAAAATAGAATAATAATATTTGTGACATAAAATAAATATGAAGTTCACACACGAATCCACCTAACATATTTTTATAATCGAATATTCATATATCTAATTATCAATAAAACAAAGTAAATGCACAAATATTAGCCTTCTTCAGAGAGAGAGAGAGAGAGAGAGAGAGGGGTAGATGAGGCAGTGGTCGCAGTGTTTATAATTCTGTAAATAATTCTGGTTAAAATGCTTTTTAATCATAATTGTTGCATTTCATTTTCTGGCCTTGTAGTTTCTTAGGTTGATAATTCTGGTAATTTGTAAAAGATATTTCTGTTTGGGTCGCGAGAATGATGTCATAGTAAAAACTGGGTCACGACTGAAAAGGTTTGATGAACCTTGCTTTGAACTACTGGTGATTCGATACTATTCATTCATTCCTCCTGACACACCGTCTTCTCTACCTGATAATTCGTTACCCTCCATATAGCCCCGCCCACATTTCTCTCCTTCCCTCCCACTATCATCCCCCCCTCCCTCACCCGCAACTGTTGCCAGATACGATGAGGCCCAAACCAAGACACAGATGGATATGGTGTGGTCCATTGATCTGTCCGGAGCTGTACATCCCAGACACAGAAACCTGCTCCCACCAGATGCCCCCAGACCAACACGTGAAGCTCGACACTACAACAGACTCATTCCAATTAAAGCCAGAACAGACAGATTAAAAAAGAGCCCAATACCATCAATGGTAAAAATAATAAATAACATGTAATGTTCACCCCCCTTTTTGCACACACACACACACACACACACATACACACACACACACACACACACACACACACACACACAATCACACACACACACACACCTATACAAAAATTGACCAGGACAGTCTCACCAACACCCTAATCCTAAATCCTCCCACTTAGCACCACTCCCTAATCCTTAATCCTCCCACTTAGCACCACCATTAACCCTTCTCTTGCCCTCACCTCCATTAATTTTGTTGTACTGTTCATACAGCACATACCTATGTATGCATGTAAATGCCTACATTTTATTTTTATCATTCATCATGTAAATACCTTTCTCATAATTAATTATATTGTAATATGTATATTTTCAGCTTTCGGGCTGCAATCCCCTGAATAAACCGTTTATTATTATTATTATTATTATTATTATGATTACATATATATATATATATATATATAAATGTTATTGCAGCAGAAGGCAAGGCAGTGGGAGAAAGCCCTGTGTTTGAAGATGCCTTCATGGCCCCACTCCAACAGTGGTACCGGAGAGCTGCCACTTGGACCACACCCTGGACACCCACTGTCAGGTAGGTGGGGGAAGGGGGAAGTAGATCGGAGGAGGAATAGAGATAGAGATTGGAAGGGAAAAGAGGGAAGGTTGAAAGGGAGGTGACAGGAGGTAATAGGGGGTGGAAGGAGAGAGACGACAAGGGCAAAGTGAATACCACCACCATACAAGGGAATGAACTTCAATGTGCACCACAATACTCGCATGATTCCTGGAACAGTCCTTATCCACTCCTGGTAAAACAGATTTCAACCGTAAGGGGAAACCTCCTTCTGGTATATCGTAGCTCCATTGAACCTCCAAGTTATGTGACAAAATAGATATGAAACACTAAAATGAATTATATTGTTTCCTTGCTTGGGTAGTTTGGAGGAATTAGTAGCCCTCCATTGTACAAAAAAACGGGTTATCTCCTTAAAGAACCACGAAAGATGTCGAGGAATTAAGAGGTTACTGATTTCAACAACCTTTACCACAAAACTACACCGCTCAAAGGGAATCAGTTTCGTGGCATAGTCTGGAGAATCATTTGGCCTCTACATTGTCAACATCACAGGCCTCCTTGATTGGACCTGCCTGCTATTCCCTCAGGTTCAGGTCAGGAGGAGACGTACCGCTGGCGTTTGTGTTGGTAATGGGAACCGAGACTTCCGATAGATGGTACACCAGACATTTGCAAGACATTGTTGATGGCAGATGTCCACTACAATGTAAAGTGACCAGAGATCTGTCCAAGGTTAAGTAATGCTCCTATTGATACTATTATTTATTTTGCCATACATACATTAAAAGTCTGTGAACATCTCCAAAAGGAGTGAAGTGGTGAGGAGTGTGTTAAGATTGTGTGTGTGTGTGTGTGTGTGTAGCCTTACTGATTGAGAACGTTATAGGTATTCATCCTGATGCCAATGTGTCATTACAACCTCCAGGTGAAGACAGCAGATGCAGTTCTGATCCGCTTGCGAGGATTGAAAACGCGTGAACACGTCCTCAAGATGTTGGGACCCCGTGACCCCTCCCAGCCGTGGGTTATGCTTGAAGTGGAGACAGAGCTGTTGGCTAACTCTGTATACCAAACAAACTACTCCACTCTCGATAACTTCTTCAACCGCACCATGTTCTATACACGAGACGCAGACATTCGCATCCACCACGGCTTCATTGTCAGAAGGGGTCTGGATGCAAGCCTTCTCCCTTCAATATGGCGACGCCCTTGCATTGTTAAACAGGACAACTTCAACTCTCGCCAATTGGCTGTGTCTTTCATCTCCCACTGTGATGACAACGCCGGAAGACTCAAGTATGTACGGGAGCTACAGAAACACGTGTGGGTCGATGTGTATGGCAAGTGTGGGGACCTGAAATGTGGTCACAGCTTCAATGTGGATCGCTTCTTCAGTATCGATGATAGGTGTGTGCGGAAGGCGGGGGAGAATTACCTCTTTTTCCTGGCCTTCGAAAACGCCCTGTGTGAAGACTACGTGACGGAAAAGCTATACATTTTTCTCTTCTATCCACTAGTGCCAGTGGTAATGGGGGCAGCAGACTACAGCACCATCATGCCCCCTCATTCATACATCGACGCACAACAGTACACACCTCAACAGCTGGCACTCAAACTCACACACCTTGCCAAACATCCACAGGTAAATACATATTGAGTTTATCAAAGTGGACATCACTGAAACACTTTTAATTTCATACAATTTTCATAGTTAAGGGAGAATCTCGATTGTTGGTAAATTACAGCGTTCACTCTGGTTGAGGCTTGCCAGACTCGCCAGATGAAATAATTATACATATTGTTTATGTGTATACTAATAATTAGTTGTTGTATACCTCCTTTTTGCCATAGAAATATTCAATACTATTTTAGACATGTAGACGTATGTAGACGATATGTAGGCGTAAATGATGAAAGAAACCTAATGTAAATAAATCGGCTGTAAACATACGACGACGACGACTCACGTCTACTGTAGACTTCACATTTTATATTTAATTTATTTGATTTCGAGTCACAATCTGTCACTGCACATGTACATACAGGCATTTTGAAATATAAATATAGCAAAGCAATAACGCATACACTGGCTTAGTTTGAATTGTGTACTTACTCTGGCAGCAGTGATACCAGCAGGTCTCTGTAGTTTCAGGTAATGAAACAAGTAATCTGTTACATTACATTTAAGTCCTAGCTTGGCATTGCACAAATACTAAATCACTTGCTCAGTAATATTAGCAAGTAATTTACCAGGTAAAATCGTGGTATACAGCCTAATTTGAATATAGAAATAGACTAAAAGCCTACAGAAAGCGTCAGCTTTAGTCAATGACATCGTTTTGTGACCTGTTCAAACATTCATTCGCTTGTTATGCATCGACTTGAATTTCAGTTCCAAGAAATGTGTAGTTTGAACACAGAATATTTTTTTTTAGAACCGTATCGATGACGGTATGTATAGTCGGCGGCATAAGTCCTGTCGCCTCACCTGCTTCACTGAGACAGGCAGTGTTCATGGACTCGAGAAATAAGCACGTTTTCTACACCTAATAATCTCGAATCTATGAACCAAGGCCGCTTGAATAGTATTCAAGCGGCCTTGCTATGAACATCGCGTGCCTCGGTGAAGCAAGCGAGGCGACAGGACTTTTGCCGCCGACTGTACTTGGCGTTATTAATCTTTATAAACCAACTTATTGCAGTAAGTCTCACTTCGGAATATAGTTTAACTATCTATCAAAATATTAAAGAGGTAAACATACTATAATTGCTTATATTTACTACAAGAAACATTTTATATTGAAAGCAATGGGTTCTTGTCGATACCCGTATACCTGGCGAATTAATTAAACTGGCGAATCTCTCAACCTTTTGGTAGTTTGTGGACGGAGGAATTGGAAGGCAATTGATTCCTCCAAACAATGCCACGAAACAGACGACCCCAGTTTTACTAATAGGGAATCTGTTTCGTGGCATAGTTTGGGAGAATTACTAGACCATCATTTTACCAACAACTGATACCTCCCTTAAGGTAGTGTGTTGATAGTGACGTGTATAAATAAGGTGTGGTCATCTAGTGGGGAAGAAGATAAACTACGATACCAACATAACCACGAAGCTCCACTGTCTCATCTGATGCGTCACCCAATAATCTCGGGGCCTCCCAAGAGTCACGGGCTACTGACACCCTACAGTCCCAAAGGAATGAGATATAAGAAAATTTAATTGTCTTAGTAAAGGCCAGACCTCTGCATTTAGACAACAAACTATAATTTTGTGTCTCTCTGTAAATTAAAAAATTCTCTCACCAATGCACATACATCAACTAATCAGCCCATTAATTTCTCTCTTTCCTACGACAATTTCATCCCTCTTTGCCGGATCCAAGACATTAACTTGATTGTGTACAAATTTACTTGTATGTAATTCTCTTTCACTAATACACTCTCCACCTCAACCACTACAGGAGTATGCCAAGTATCTAGAGTGGCGAAAGTACTACCAACCTTCTACCGTTGGACCAAATCGGGTGTTCTGTGATCTGTGTGTTCGTCTCCATCAGCCAGACTTCTACGAGCATCAGGTCATCGAAAACTTCAGGGAGTGGTTCGTGGTCAAAGCCAACTGCAACAGAAATAATACCGTTTTACCCAGTTTGCATCACTAGATACTACCGTAAGATAGTAAAGTCATGATCTAATGTACTGCAACCTGGTGAATAAAAGCGAGCTATTTGAGTTAATTTTATGAACCAAAATTGCACACACCAACAGCTATAGTTTCGGATCATTTTTCGAAGCCATCTCATTGGAAGGTGTTGCAGTACATTAGACCATGACTTTACCATAAACGAACTCATCTATAGGTCCTTAGGTCTTCACTTAGATGGTAGATAAGTGAGGCAAATGATGAGTCGTAATACAACACTCCCCACCCAGTCAACGGAATTGTATTGTTGTAGACAACAAGGTTCTTCATCTGTATTACTGTAATTTTTACAAATATTAGTGAAAATTAAGAAATAAACTCATCTCCGTCGTTACATGTTCAACTCTCTTCCTTCTCTACACCTCCGTCTCCACCTTGTAGGGTAGCGTATAAACATGGTCCATATCAAGGTAAAAAGAAAGAGAGGTACTCTCACCCATACCCCCACACGCAGATCCTGTGACGTCAGTGATTATATCAAAGCGAACGGAGCTCAGTTTCACGTTAGTGTGAGATTTGAGCCGAGATATCTCGGTGGTGTTAACTGAGCTTCACATCAACCCTGAACCTACAGTCCGGATAATCTGTGACGTCATGCACAGAGCAGACACATTTTCGCTTCACCCCCCTTCGATGTGAAACTACCTTACATTTCCTTTTACCTTGGTCCATATAGTAAGGTCGGCCAGACACCTGAACACACTTCGCGCAGGCTGGCTGCCTGGGCCCCTCTGCTAGCTGGCTGTCAGGGTACAGAGAAGACCCAGACCTCATTTACACACAACCATGGCTAGGGTGCAGAGCTCTCCCGTACAGTTGGCTCCACTTCCGCATTTACCACTTATCGTTGCCAATGTTGAGCCACACAGAAATTTGAATCCCAAACCATGTGTGATCTTGATACGAATCACTCACTACAGAGTGAGATGGAAAGAGGAGTAACTCAAATACGGTTGTGAACTTAACTCGGTGTTTCGAACGCTGCTCACTCCAACACTTATAATTGGTTCACTAACCCTGGCGTCTGACTGTCTGGCCAAGTCATTAATCTCGATGAATATATCAGTGTAAAATAAGGTCCTGCCAAATTGCATGGATTGTATTTGTTTACAAATCGTCATATATCTTTTCTGGTCCTGTTTGCATAATTGTCCTTATCATTACTGGCAACATTCGGAATGATGATGGTGGTGGTGGTGGTGAGACGAAGAGCAAGGTGGGAAAGTGGAAGAATAGAGTGAATGAATACTGGGAGGGGGGAATAGGATAAGGCGAATGGAGTGAGTGGGAACAGGGTGGGAGAGAAGCGACAAAGTGATCATTGGCAAATTGAGAGCCTTTACTACAAAACAGTATCCTTTGGTAACCAGTAACACAAAGTAATCAGAAAATGTCTTGACTAATGCAAAGTAACAAATATAGTTTGTAATATTTTTCTACACTGAATATGGTGTAGAAGGTTATATTTTATAACATGGTAATATATTAGATATGGTAGTACTCTTGAAAGGTTTGACTTCCCTGTGGACTCCAGCCGTTCTATTTAACTTGTTAAACTGTCCTATCTCACCTTGTGTTTCCTTCATGGTTACTGTTCCTCCTCTCTATCTCTATCTGCATCCTTCTCGTGTTAGTGTCATCCAGGACCAGTTTGGTCCTCTTCATTTACCTCATGATACTCAAACTCATCTATTATATTTGGATTACAAGCAGCACATTCATAATTCCATATCATACATAAAGATGAACGTCACTCCTTTATCTTTCTTATTAGGAGACGCTTACTGCCTGACTATGCGAGGGAAGAAAGCTGAATAATTGTGTCTTTAATTAGTAAAGCCTTGTGTGAATTCTCACGTTTATATCGGTAAGAATTCATTAAACCGTTTATTGTCCCAAGATAATAACACGTCAATCGTAATAAAATCTCTCTCAAGGCCAAACTAGACCATGCTCTCCTTCACTGTCATTTTTTATATCTAATATATCTAATTAAAGGCGAAAATAAAACTCATGCCAAGCTATAGCTATGAGTGTTTACTGAAATATATTATAATAGTTATTCACGTACCGACGTACGTAAAATGAATAAAGATTGTTTTAAACATATAACCATACAGGACAAGCTATATACCTGCTACAGTATTTGAACCTATGGGTGATATGGGGGTATGACGATCGAGTGTGTGCCGACACAGACAAGAAGATGTTGTCAGCAAGGCAGTACAGGTGAGAATGTACGGACAGTGTGGTGAGGTCGCTGTCAAAAGGAGCCCAGGTCGAGGCCTGGTCCTCCCATTTTATACTCCCACCTGCGCGGATAGCCGAACTTACTATAGAGGGCTTTCTGTGACGTCACGAAGCTTCGCTTTTATTTCAAGGGATATACTGGCTGCCATATTGGATGTAAACATTGATCATTGGACCTAACTTTGTATGCAATGGAAGGCCCTTCTTCATCCCGTGTTCTCAGTCAGTATGCAAGAACGCTTGACAGTGAAGCTAAGGTCCGATATATTGAAAAGATAAGTGCTTTTGGTGGGAATGACTTTTATATAACAGAGGAAAATGGTCGTCCTTTGGTGGAACTGTCCGCTAGTGAGCTACCAGACACTGCATACCATGATATTTACATATATTTTCTAACCTTTTTTCTGTCTACTGTAGGCCTAAGGATGGTTATTAAGACTACCACTAGCCTTAGTACCCTGTACCCACTCCAACATCAATGGCAGTATATGTTCCTGAAAATCTGCAGGCAGGACATGTCCTCTTCACCCTCTACTATTATGCCTGCTCCCACTTACTCTATACTGTATAAAATAAAGAATACCTACAACTCTGTCTACTTAATGTGTTCATTTATTCATTAACAATATAAGAGATCTGTCTCTTCTCAAAGGTTTCCATCGCCTGATGTCTCTGATGTCGCTTGTGATTTGGTGTGTGGTGGAAAATGGATGGTACAAAGTCCGGTGAGAGTGGAGTGGAGTCTCTATGGCCTGATTGTGAAGAATATTTAGAGACAATCCTTTGCTAGAGCATATAAGTGTATGTAACATTTAATCGAGTCTGATATCCATTTGTGATGGAAATTACATGTGTTCTGGTTCCCAGGTCACTTGCCCCTACTCAAACCAGCACTAGGCCTAACCTAACCCAAGATATGCAGATTACTGCTTACAGTACTCTGCTCATACTCACCCAATAAGTAAAATATTTTATGTGATTATATAAAAGTGATACTGCTAATGTGGTTTTATTCCTTTACCTACTGTCCCTGCTGCATAACTAGTTATTAATAACCATAACAAACAAACAATTTATTCAAAGCACCAAATAATTTAAAAGTTTTAACTTGCTAGTTTCTTACATTATTCACTCTAACTTTACCTGACCTGATAATAGCCCCCTTCCAAAAATATATACAGATTTTCCAACAAATATAATCACCAGGTGCATTCAAAGCACATCATATTCTATCAAAATATAATAAATGATCACTACAGAGGTGGGTGTAAGGAGTCGGTTGCCATCCATCTCTCTTCACAGCAGCTATCCATTTTTCTCGCTGTTCCTTGTTAGCTGGAAATTGATAAAATGACACAGAACCCTTCCCGGCCCTATTCTTGCAACCAACTGCACAACAGCTAAGCACCATGCTTGTTGAGAAGACGATAATAGAGTGGAGTTCCTTAAATATGAGCCCTCCGATATGGCGGCCGCTAGCGGGTTTGTTTACTTTGATCAGCTGATAGCCGTTGCTGACGTCACGTGAAACTCCTTTATATGGACCGTGGGTATAGAGGAGGCAAGGGGAAGTACCAATAAACCTCGTATGATTCACTCTCTCGCATACACAGCTTCAGATACGTTAATTGACAGATTGGAACTCTGAACCCCATACACTTTGGCGTTGGCAGTTCTGACTGGATCAGGGAAATCTGTCCGGAGCATCCAACACAAATTCACTCAGCTGCCCCCCTATCCACCTCCTCTTCTCTCTCTCATCCCCTCTCTTAGTAAATCCCTCTTACTCCTCTGTGACTGTATATATATATATATATATATATATATATATATATATATATATATATATATATGCGTAAATCCACAAGGAAGGAAAAATAAACACGGAGTCCCAAGCGCTTTCGTGTAATTCACATCTTCAGGGGAAAGAACAGAATGTAAAAGAATGGTTGGTTGGTTTGTTGGATTTATGGCTATCAACCAGCGACATATAGTCAAAGGTCATTAAGCCAGTATAATCCATTTTATTCTATCAATTTATATAAGGTCATAAAGTTTTGTCTCCCTCAGAAAACAGAGCAGTTTGTTTATAATATTTTTGTCATCAGATAGTAAATTAATGATGGTGAAAGCAAGTTTTTTAATTTGGAAATATTGTTTCAATATAGTTCTTTGCTTGCTATACTGACTGCAAAAAATAAGCACATGTGCTAACGACATGGTACAATTACAAGATGTACATTGAGGTGGAAATTGTTTATTAATGAAAGGTTCCATGTGAGTAAACCATGTGGAGTTGACCCTAAGTCGGGCCAACACCACCTCATCCCTTCGACTACGCCAGGACGACGTAGTCCAGGGTTCAATAACTGCTTTAAATTTATTACTGATGTCTAGTCTGGTCCACTGCCTTTGCCACAGGAGATGAATTTTAGATTTTATGAGAGAGACAAAACACCTGAGATCCGTACGGACTATGCTAAGGTCCAGATCAACAGTCGACCCTGCTAACTTGTCAGCTTGTTCATTACCATAGATACCATAATGTGATGGTACCCATATTAACTTGATCAATTTATTGGCACTAAATAGCTTACTAATGATATTACCCTGTATTTCATTGTTAGTTGTATTCAAAGATTTAATAGCTTTAAGTGAACTTAATGAATCAGTAAATATGACTATCCTATCGTGGGTCGTCGATAGGGCAAAATCCAAAGCTTTATCTATAGCAAATAATTCAGCAAGAAAAATAGATGTATGATTCGGCAGTCTGAATCTTAACTGACATTCATGCGACCATACACCCGCACCCACACATTCATCCGTCTTGGACCCGTCGGTATACAGTTGGAAATAAGAAAGATGTTTGACAATTATCTCACGAAACCTCTGGTGTACCTCCACCTCCGGCACCTGGGATTTAACCCCTGGTAACCAGGATTCCACACAACTAAAAGGGGGTATTACCCAAGGTGCAATATTTACTATAACCAGGGAATCGATTGTTGATAAGTCTATACCGACACACTCTACGAGGTCGTGGAGTCTTGCTCTGAGGGACCTAACGCCAGTGCCCTCCGGGGCCGTGCGTCCCCTAGGCGGATAACTTGGCCCTTCCAGGGGCCTATCGCCATGGCCCCCCGGCTGCGGGCGCAAAAAGGCACCACCGGGAGGATGACTCGGCTCCCCGGGAATACAAACAGCGGGCCTGGTGTCCCTTGGCCTAACGCCAGTGCCCCCTAGGGCGCAGGGGTTCCCGGACGGATAACTCGGTCCCTCTGCCAGGGGCCTAACGCCATGGCCCCCCGGGTGCGGTTGCCGCAGCAAGGCATTACCGGGAGGATGACTCGGCACCCTGGCTTTCTTAGCAAAGTATGTTAACATTAGTTGGTCTCGTCTTAGACGGAGGGGAGGCACTTGTGACTCCACCTCTAGACGCTCGATTCGAGTGCAACGTAGGGCTCCAAGACACACACGCAAACAAGCATTCTGCACAACATCCACACCTTTCAACACAGACTCAGATGCCGAACCATACACTATGGACCCATAATCTACTCTAGATCTGATCAGGGATTTATATAGCATTAACAAAGACTTCCTATCTGCTCCCCATTTCGTACCAGAAACGCATTTAAGTAAATTGAGTGCTTTTAAACATTTAGTTTTTAACTGACTGACATGGCAAGTCCATGTCAGTCGACTGTCAAAAATCAGTCCAAGAAATCGAGTTGAATTTTGAATAGATAGGGGGTTTCCACCCATGGTCAACCGGACGACTGGTTTTTTCCTATGAGTGAAAATAACCCCTACACTTTTTCTAATTGAAAACTTAAAACCCCACTGGAGGCCCCAATTATGGATCGAATCCAGTGCCGATTGAATTCGAGTTGCCGAAAACTGTGCACTATGGCTGGAGTGCCATATTGCACAGTCATCAGCATACAGTGAGTATTTAAGATTTCGAGGAGGAGCTGGTAGAATGTCATTAATCATACATAGAAATAAGGTCGGAGACAGAACACTTCCCTGGGGGACCCCGTTTGCCTGGACAAAAGTGTCCGAGAAAGTGACTGTATCCGAAAAAAGCTTGACAGAGAAAGTTCTGTCAGACATGAAATTCTTAACAAAAAAGGGCAGATTACCGCGTAATCCCATCGCATGTAGTTTCCTGAGGAGGCCATGTCGCCAGGTCATGTCGTAGGCTTTTTCTATATCTAAAAATACTGCAACTAAAAACTGTTTTTTGGCAAATGCCTCTTGAATATGAGATTCCAGGCTTACTAATTGATCGAGCGTCTGGCGACCTTTGCGGAAGCCACACTGCTCGTCAACCAGCAAGTTCCTGGAATTTAAAAAATGCAATAGCCTACGATTAACAATTCGTTCCATGACCTTGCATAAACAACTTGTGAGAGCAATAGGGCGATACGATGAAGTCGATCTGGGGTCCCCTCCTCCTTTCGGTATGGGAATGATATGTGCAAAGTGCCATGAATTTGGAAAAGCATGACCCCTCCAAATTTCATTAAACACTTGCAGCATCTTGATCATGGAATCATGATCAAGATGCTTAATCATCTCATACCGAATCTCATCGGGTCCTGGGGATGTCCCACTACAGGCTCCTAGGGCTTGAACAAGCTCTTGCATTGTAAGATCACAGTTGTAATCCAATTCATCTCCTGTGGCAAAGTTAATATGCTGCAGCTCTGATGCTTCCTTGAGAGGCAAGAAAGCTGGATGGTAATTGTCAGAGCTGCTAGCAAAAGAGAACTGCCTGGCGAGGGCGTTAGCAATGTCTCTAGGCTCGTCAAAATTGACGTTATTATGATTGATGTTGGTGATTTTAATTGAAATTTTCTTTTTATTTAACTTTTTAACAGTGGACCAGACTTTAGAGACAGATGTTTCAGAATTTATAGTAGAGACAAAGCTTCGCCAGGAGTCTCGTTTGGCTTGTTTGATGGTTCGACGAGCCCTAGCTCTCGCAAGTTTATACTTGCGAAAATTCTCATCACTGATATGAGTTTTGAAAAGCCTGTAAGCCCTATTTCTCTCACACAGTGCTATGCGGCAATCTGGCGTCCACCAAGGAACTCTATGCTTTGCGCTATCTATCGAAGTCTTAGGAATTGTTGCCGTTGCGGCTTTGAGAATACTATCTTTAATGTTATTTACTTTATCATCAATGGTTTCCCCAACAATTTCAATATTGAGACTCTTTGTGAAGGACACCCAGTCTGCTTTTTTTACGTTAAATTTAGGTGCTGAAGGCTCTTTAACAGTGTCGCTGTTATATTTAATCAAAATAGGAAAATGGTCACTTCCCAATGAGTCATCAATAGGTAGCCACTGGCAAGAAGTGGCAATTGATGGGGAGACCAGAGATAGGTCAAGGACGCTAAAATTACCGGTATTATCATCAACTCTCGTCGGACTACCGTCGTTCAAAAGAATCAAACCGGAATTACTGATAAGCCTGGCCATCTGTTCCCCCTTCCTGTCATCCCGCAGGGAACCCCATAACGTATGATGTGCATTAAAATCACCTACAATTAATTTTCTACAGGGCAGACTGTCCTGCAGATCAAAAACATCATCATAAGTTACTGTATCAGGAGGACAGTAGACAGAACAGACAGTCAGGTAGGTACCACCGAATTTCACTCTGCAGGCGACAGACTCCAGAGGGAAATTAGATGGCACCTCAGTGAAAGGGAGGGAACGGCGGATGTAGAGAGCTACCCCACCTCCCCCCCTCCCGTTTCGATCCTTCCTAATTAACTCGTAGTTCCGAAGCTGGATAACCTCGTCTTCAACCCGGTCATCCAGATGAGTTTCCTGAAGGGCAATAATATCGGCAGCGTAAGTACAGGCCAAAAGTTTAAGTTCATTTAATCTACTTCTAAGACTTCGACAGTTCCATTGTACTATGGTCAGCGCGAAGATTATCGTGGTTTACGGTGTTTTGGAGGGCCGTGTTCGTCCTGGCGAACCTTTTTGTGCTGGGAAGGAGTACCCTCCTCTTCCTCAGCACTTCCCGGGGACCTCCCACGGGATGGTTTGGAGATGATAGTCTCCATTGCCTGTGCCTCTCCACGAGTCACAGATCCAGACCTCGAGCAGCTCGACGCACGACGAGCTGTCTGAGTCCCAGATACATGCTTCGTGGGAGTCACCTGAGCGAGAACATGAGATTGAGATTGTTTATTTTTTTCGGTTTCCTTTGCCTTGTGGGGTTTCTGTTTCTGTTGTTGGTTTGATTCAACAAGTTGTGCAACTAATTCTTTCAGTTCAATTACTGTACTTTCCCAACTATTTACTTTATCATTTAATGCTTGATTTTCTTTCTCTTTAGCCTTCAGAAGTTCCAAGAGGTCATTTACAGCAGGAGCATTAGATGAGCCAGCTACAGCTCCGGCGTAGGATACGGTGGGAACCTGGGTAACCCCCTCCACCTTCCTCTTTGCCTCACCATAACTGACATCATGAGCCTTCATGTATGCCATTGTTTCGGTCTCCACAATCAGACTTCTGCAGATACCTGCACCTGCCTGGTGGGGGCCGCCACAATTGGCACACTTGAATACTGTCTCTGAACATAAATTCGTCTCGTGACTTCCGGCACATTTACCACATATGAATTCTCCTGAATTTCTAGTGAAACACCTCAATGCTGTATGTCCGAATTTTTGGCACCTGAAACAACGCATGGGTTTCTGAATATAAGGTCTAACATGAACAATTTCGTATCCAATTTTAACTGTATCCGGTATCTGAGCAGCAGCAAAAGTCATGAAAACTAGGCCAAATTTCTCTCTCTTGTTCTCTCTCATCCTGGTCATACTTTGTACTTCCACAACGCCCTGGTCCTTCATCCCGTCAAGAATGTCTGCATCATCCAGGTCAGCCAAATCCCTATGGAATATGACGCCCTTACAAGTATTTGGCCCAACTGGAATGGTGGTTTTCACCTTGAAAGTATGAATCTGCGTCAGTTTAAGTAAATCCTTAACCTGGGAAGAGTTGAGCACTTTAACCAGGAGACTACCATCTCGCAATTTCTTAGCAAATTCCAGACTGCCACCCACCTGACCATCAAGGACCTTTTTGATGATAAATGCGTTAACAGTCTTCAGAGATTGAGAATTATCAACACAACGTACATTAACATAACGAGCATTCAGGGAAGGAATATCTATATCTTGTTGCCTTGGTCTGTCAGCCGTAGGGGTTCCAATATTGTCTGCCATAGTCTTAGGATGGTCATTGGTCGTCAGCCTCCCTCCTTGAGGAGGAGGAAGGCTAGTCGAGGGATCAGCCATTCGGGACATCGGACTAGGTCCGAGCCCTCTCCACTCACCCTCTCCTAACTCCCTTAACTATTGTATCAACCCCCTAAAATAAGGACAATAATTTAGGGAAAAATAAAAGTAACCTTACTCAACCCTCCCTAGTGGTAGCCTGGCGGCGTACTCCAGTACCAGCTAGGGGATCGGAGCTAGTGCGGAAGGAACTTTCCCACCACCGAACCTGCCTAATGCGAGGGGTGGTGTAGTCAGAACCCACCTCCCAAGCGAATACCGTTGCTCAGAAATATGAGACAACCGTAGGCCCAAGAGGTCGCGGAAAATATGGAAGAAAAAGAGTAGTTCGAGAAAAAGAGGTGCCCAAATGACACACCAGACTACTGGGCCCCACTACCACAGGGATTACCCCTGAGGCAGCGAGTGCTGCGGGTCTGGTGTAGGGAACAACTATCTACTAGCTAGCATGCACTACATGATGTCCTCAAGCAAAGACAAAACACAGAAGGTGCACAATAGCAGTGCAGCAAAACGCTGCAAATTACGTTACTATTTTACTTTACAAAAGCAAAGAGACAACAGAGTATTGCTGGCAAGAGGCCTCGGAACCCAAGGTAGCTCAAACGGACAATACGTGTAAAACTGTTGGCGCTATGCAGAGAACGAGGACGAGGTCTTGACTACACAGAGTCTGGACGCATAATCGAAAGAATGGTTGGTTTGTTGGATTTATGGCTATCAACCAGCGACATATAGTCAAAGGTCATTAAGCCAGTATAATCCATTTTATTCTATCAATTTATATAAGGTCATAAAGTTTTGTCTCCCTCAGAAAACAGAGCAGTTTGTCTATAATATTCTTATCATCAGATAGAATATTTTCGATGGTAAGAGCAAGTTTTTTAAATTGAAAAAATCTTTTAATTTTAATTCTTTGGTTTGCATATTTATTACAGAAAAGTAATAAATGACTGATTGACATTACTGTGTCACATTGTGTGCACATAGGGGGAAATTCTTTATTTATATATGGCTCTAAGTGAGTGAGCCTGGTGGCGTTGACCCTCAACCGAGCCACCACCACTTCATCCCTGCGACTACGCCAGGATGACGTAGCCCAGGGTTCAATAAGAAGCTTTACTTTATTTCTGATGTCTAATCCGGTCCACTGCCTTTGCCACAGGAGATGAATTTTAGATTTTATGAGAGAGACAAAACACCTGAGATCCGTACGGACTATGCTAAGGTCCAGATCAACAGTCGACCCTGCTAACTTGTCAGCTTGTTCATTACCATAGATACCATAATGTGATGGTACCCATATGAACTTGATCAATTTATTGGCACTAAATAGCTTACTAATGATATTACCCTGTATTTCATTGTTAGTTGTATTCAAAGATTTAATAGCTTTAAGTGAACTTAATGAATCAGTAAATATGACTATCCTATCGTGGGTCGTCGATAGGGCAAAATCCAAAGCTTTATCTATAGCAAATAATTCAGCAAGAAAAATAGATGTATGATTCGGCAGTCTGAATCTTAACTGACATTCATGCGACCATACACCCGCACCCACACATTCATCCGTCTTGGACCCGTCGGTATATAGATGGAAATAAGAAAGATGTTTGACAATTATCTCACGAAACCTCTGGTGTACCTCCACCTCCGGCACCTGGGATTTAACCCCTGGTAACCAGGATTCCACACAACTAAAAGGGGGTATTACCCAAGGTGCAATATTTACTATAACCAGGGAATCGATTGTTGATAAGTCTATACCGACACACTCTACGAGGTCGTGGAGTCTTGCTCTGAGGGACCTAACGCCAGTGCCCTCCGGGGCCGTGCGTCCCCTAGGCGGATAACTTGGCCCTTCCAGGGGCCTATCGCCATGGCCCCCCGGCTGCAGGCGCAAAAAGGCACCACCGGGAGGATGACTCGGCTCCCCGGGAATACAAACAGCGGGCCTGGTGTCCCTTGGCCTAACGCCAGTGCCCCCTGGGGCGCAGGGGTTCCCGGACGGATGACTCGGTCCCTCTGCCAGGGGCCTAACGCCATGGCCCCCCGGGTGCGGTTGCCGCAGCAAGGCATTACCGGGAGGATGACTCGGCACCCTGGCTTTCTTAGCGAAGTATGTTAACATTAGTTGGTCTCGTCTTAGACGGAGGGGAGGCACTTGTGACTCCACCTCTAGACGCTCGATTCGAGTGCAACGTAGGGCTCCAAGACACACACGCAAACAAGCATTCTGCACAACATTCAAACCTTTCAACACAGACTCAGATGCCGAACCATACACTATGGACCCATAATCTACTCTAGATCTGATCAGGGATTTATATAGCATTAACAAAGACTTCCTATCTGCTCCCCATTTCGTACCAGAAATGCATTTAAGTAAATTGAGTGCTTTTAAACATTTAGTTTTTAACTGACTGACATGGCAAGTCCATGTCAGTCGACTGTCAAAAATCAGTCCAAGAAATCTAGTTGAATATTGAATAGGTAGGGGGTTTCCACCCATGGTCAACCGGATGACTGGTTTTTTCCTATGAGTGAAAATAACCCCTACACTTTTTCTAATTGAAAACTTAAAACCCCACTGGAGGCCCCAATTATGGATCGAATCCAGTGCCGATTGAATTCGAGTTGCCGAAAACTGTGCACTATGGCTGGAGTGCCATATTGCACAGTCATCAGCATACAGTGAGTATTTAAGATTTCGAGGAGGAGCTGGTAGAATGTCATTTATCATACATAGAAATAAGGTCGGAGACAGAACACTTCCCTGGGGGACCCCGTTTGCCTGGACAAAAGTGTCCGAGAAAGTGACTGTATCCGAAAAAAGCTTGACAGAGAAAGTTCTGTCAGACATGAAATTTTGAACAAAAAAGGGCAGATTACCGCGTAATCCCATCGCATGTAGTTTCCTGAGGAGGCCATGTCGCCAGGTCATGTCGTAGGCTTTTTCTATATCTAAAAATACTGCAACTAAAAACTGTTTTTTGGCAAATGCCTCTTGAATATGAGATTCCAGGCTTACTAATTGATCGAGCGTCTGGCGACCTTTGCGGAAGCCACACTGCTCGTCAACCAGCAAGTTCCTGGAATTTAAAAAATGCAATAGCCTACGATTAACAATTCGTTCCATGACCTTGCATAAACAACTTGTGAGAGCAATAGGGCGATACGATGAAGTCGATCTGGGGTCCCCCCCTCCTTTCGGTATGGGAATGATATGTGCAAAGTGCCATGAATTTGGAAAAGCATGACCCCTCCAAACTTCATTAAACACTTGCAGCATCTTGATCATGGAATCATGATCAAGATGCTTAATCATCTCATACCGAATCTCATCGGGTCCTGGGGATGTCCCACTACAGGCTCCTAGGGCTTGAACAAGCTCTTGCATTGTAAGATCACAGTTGTAATCCAATTCATCTCCTGTGGCAAAGTTAATATGCTGCAGCTCTGATGCTTCCTTGAGAGGCAAGAAAGCTGGATGGTAATTGTCAGAGCTGCTAGCAAAAGAGAACTGCCTGGCGAGGGCGTTAGCAATGTCTCTAGGCTCGTCAAAATTGACGTTATTATGATTGATGTTGGTGATTTTAATTGAAATTTTCTTTTTATTTAACTTTTTAACAGTGGACCAGACTTTAGAGACAGATGTTTCAGAATTTATAGTAGAGACAAAGCTTCGCCAGGAGTCTCGTTTGGCTTGTTTGATGGTTCGACGAGCCCTAGCTCTCGCAAGTTTATACTTGCGAAAATTCTCATCACTAATGTGAGTTTTGAAAAGCCTGTAGGCCCTATTTCTCTCACACAGTGCCATGCGGCAATCTGGCGTCCACCAAGGAACTCTATGCTTTGCGCTATCTATCGAAGTCTTAGGAATTGTTGCCGTTGCGGCTTTGAGAATACTATCTTTAATGTTATTTACTTTATCATCAATGGTTTCCCCAACAATTTCAATATTGAGACTCTTTGTGAAGGACACCCAGTCTGCTTTTTTTACGTTAAATTTAGGTGCTGAAGGCTCTTTAACAGTGTCGCTGTTATATTTAATCAAAATAGGAAAATGGTCACTTCCCAATGAGTCATCAATAGGTAGCCACTGGCAAGAAGTGGCAATTGATGGGGAGACCAGAGATAGGTCAAGGACGCTAAAATTACCGGTATTATCATCAACTCTCGTCGGACTACCGTCGTTCAAAAGAATCAAACCGGAATTACTGATAAGCCTAGCCATCTGTTCCCCCTTCCTGTCATCCCGCAGGGAACCCCATAACGTATGATGTGCATTAAAATCACCTACAATTAATTTTCTATAGGGCAGACTGTCCTGCAGATCAAAAACATCATCATAAGTTACTGTATCAGGAGGACAGTAGACAGAACAGACAGTCAGGTAGGTACCACCGAATTTCACTCTGCAGGCGACAGACTCCAGAGGGAAATTAGATGGCACCTCAGTGAAAGGGAGGGAACGGCGGATGTAGAGAGCTACCCCACCTCCCCCCCTCCCGTTTCGATCCTTCCTAATTAACTCGTAGTTCCGAAGCTGGATAACCTCGTCTTCAACCCGGTTATCCAGATGAGTTTCCTGAAGGGCAATAATATCGGCAGCGTAAGTACAGGCCAAAAGTTTAAGTTCATTTAATCTACTTCTAAGACTTCGACAGTTCCATTGTACTATGGTCAGCGCGAAGATTATCGTGGTTTACGGTGTTTTGGAGGGCCGTGTTCGTCCTGGCGAACCTTTTTGTCCTGGGAAGGAGTACCCTCCTCTTCCTCAGCACTTCCCGGGGACCTCCCACGGGATGGTTTGGAGATGATAGTCTCCATCGCCTGTGCCTCTCCACGAGTCACAGATCCAGACCTCGAGCAGCTCGACGCACGACGAGCCGTCTGAGTCCCGGATACATGCTTCGTAGGAGTCACCTGAGCGAGAACATGAGATTGAGATTGTTTATTTTTTTCGGTTTCCTTTGCCTTGTGGGGTTTCATTTTCTGTTGTTGGTTTGATTCAACAAGTTGTGCAACTAATTCTTTCAGTTCAATTACTGTACTTTCCAAACTATTTACTTTATCATTTAATGCTTGATTTTCTTTCTCTTTAGCCTTCAGAAGTTCCAAGAGGTCATTTACTGCAGGAGCATTAGATGAGCCAGCTACAGCTCCGGCGTAGGATACGGTGGGAACCTGGGTAACCCCCTCCACCTTCCTCTTTGCCTCACCATAACTGACATCATGAGCCTTCATGTATGCCATTGTTTCGGTCTCCACAATCAGACTTCTGCAGATACCTGCACCTGCCTGGTGGGGGCCGCCACAATTGGCACACTTGAATACTGTCTCTGAACATAAATTCGTCTCGTGACTTCCGGCACATTTACCACAAATGAATTCACCTGAATTTCTAGTGAAACACCTCAATGCTGTATGTCCGAATTTTTGGCACCTGAAACAACGCATGGGTTTCTGAATATAAGGTCTAACGTGAACAATCTCGTATCCAATTTTAACAGTGTCAGGTATCTGAGCAGCAGCAAAAGTCATGAAAACTAGGCCAAATTTCTCTCTCTTGTTCTCTCTCATCCTGGTCATACTTTGTACTTCCACTACGCCCTGGTCCTTCATTCCGTCAAGTATGTCTGCATCATCCAGGTCAGCCAAATCCCTATGGAATATGACGCCCTTACAAGTATTTGGCCCAACTGGAATGGTGGTTTTCACCTTGAAAGAATGAATCTGCGTCAGTTTAAGTAAATCCTTAACCTGGGAAGAGTTGAGCACTTTAACCAGGAGACTACCATCTCGCAATTTCTTAGCAAATTCCAGACTGCCACCCACCTGACCATCAAGGACCTTTTTGATGATAAATGGGTTAACAGTCTTCAGAGATTGAGAAGCATCAACACAACGTACATTCACATATCGAGCATTCAGGGAAGGAATATCTATATCAGGTCGCCTTGGTCTGTCAGCCGTAGGGGTTCCAATATTGTCTGCCGTGGTCTTAGGATGGTCATTGGTCGTCAGCCTCCCTCCTTGAGGAGGAGGAAGGCTAGTCGAGGGATCAGCCATTCGGGACATCGGACTAGGTCCGAGCCCTCTCCACACACCCTCTCCTAACTCCCTTAACTATTGTATCAACCCCCTAAAATAAGGACAATAATTTAGGGAAAAATAAAAGTAACCTTACTCAACCCTCCCTAGTGGTAGCCTGGCGGCGGACTCCAGTACCAGCTAGGGGATCGGAGCTAATGCGGAAGGAACTTTCCCACCACCGAACCTGCCTAATGCGAGGGGTGGTGTAGTCAGAACCCACCTCCCAAGCGAATACCGTTGCTCAGAAATATGAGACAACCGTAGGCCCAAGAGGTCGCGGAAAATATGGAAGAAAAAGAGTAGTTCGAGAAAAAGAGGTGCCCAAATGACACACCAGACTACTGGGCCCCACTACCACAGGGATTACCCCTGAGGCAGCGAGTGCTGCGGGTCTGGTGTAGGGAACAACTATCTACTAGCTAGCATGCACTACATGATGTCCTCAAGCAAAGACAAAACACAGAAGGTGCACAACAGCAGTGCAGCAAAACGCTGCAAATTACGTTACTATTTTACTTTACAAAAGCAAAGAGACAACAGAGTATTGCTGGCAAGAGGCCTCGGAACCCAAGGTAGCTCAAACGGACAATACGTGGAAACTGTTGGCGCTATGCAGAGAACGAGGACGAGGTCTGAACTTCACAGAGTCTGGACGCATAATGAAAGAATGGTTGCTGAGAGACACCTTATATACAGATACACTTACAACAAACTGGCAACCTGAAGGTGTTGCCACTGTGAGTTCAAAGCATGCATATGGTGCTAAAAAGGATTCATGTTGCCATTTAGTTATTAAGTGTATATAAGGTGTCTCTCGGCAATCATTCCTTAATGACTGGGATAATCTTAGGTTTAGAGGTCATGTCAGGTCAGGTCAGGTAAATCCTTTTTAGCACCATATGCATGCTTTGAACTCGCAGTGGCAACACCTTCAGGTTGCCAGTTTGTTGTAAGTGTATCTGTATATAAGGTGTCTCTCAGCAACCATTCTTTTACATTCTGTTCTTTCCCCTGAAGATGTGAATTACACGAAAGCGCTTGGGACTCCGTGTTTATTTTTCCTTCCTTGTGGATTTACGCATATTCCTGGATCACGTGCCACCAAGTGATTTATTTGCATATATATATATATATTAAAGTTGCTGGATATATATATAAATATATATATATATATATATATATATATATATATATATATATATATATATATATATATATATATATATATATATATATATATATATATATATATATATATATATATATATATATATATATATATATATATTGTTACGATGTATATTTCAAACTTTTGATGCCAGCTGTATCATATGTTGTGAGTGGATAGTTTGCCAGCAAGTGGGTAGTTTGACGCCAGCCATAGTTTTACGCTGCTGGCGTCCACGCGACTGACGGGCGCCATGGCGCCAACCGGCGTTGACCTGCCTCTATAAAAGGCGGTCGCCGACAGTATTCGACCATGCGTCCAGACTCTGTGTAGTCAAGACCTCGTCCTCGTTCTGTGCATAGCGCCAACAGTTTTACACGTATTGTCCGTTTGAGCTACCTTGGGTTCCGAGGCCTCTTGCCAGCAATACTCTGTTGTCTCTTTGCTTTTGTAAAGTAAATAGTAAAGTAATTTGCAGCGTTTTGCTGCACTGCTGTTGTGCCCCTTCTGTGTTTTGTCTTTGCTTGAGGACATCATGTAGTGCATGCTAGCTAGTAGATAGTTGTTCCCTACACCAGACCCGCAGCACTCGCTGCTTCAGGGGTAATCCCTGTGGTAGTGGGGCCCAGTAGTCTGGTGTGTCATTTGGGCACCTCTTTTTCTCGAACTACTCTTTTCTTCCATATTTTCCGCGACCTCTTGGGCCTACGGTTGTCTCATATTTCTGAGCAACGGTATTCGCTTGGGAGGTGGGTTCTGACTACACCACCCCTCGCATTAGGCAGGTTCGGTGGTGGGAAAGTTCCTTCCGCACTAGCTCCGATCCCCTAGCTGGTACTGGAGTACGCCGCCAGGCTACCACTAGGGAGGGTTGAGTGAGGTTACTTTTATTTTTCCCTAAATTATTGTCCTTATTTTAGGGGGTTGATACAATAGTTAAGGGAGTTAGGAGAGGGTGTGTGGAGAGGGCTCGGACCTAGTCCGATGTCCCGAATGGCTGATCCCTCGACTAGCCTTCCTCCTCCTCAAGGAGGGAGGCTGACGACCAATGACCATCCTAAGACTAAGGCAGACAATATTGGAACCCCTACGGCTGACAGACAAAGGCGACAAGATATAGATATTCCTTCCCTGAATGCTCGTTATGTGAATGTACGTTGTGTTGATGCTTCTCAATCTCTGAAGACTGTTAACCCATTTATCATCAAAAAGGTCCTTGATGGTCAGGTGGGTGGCAGTCTGGAATTTGCTAAGAAATTGCGAGATGGTAGTCTCCTGGTTAAAGTGCTCAACTCTTCCCAGGTTAAGGATTTACTTAAACTGACGCAGATTCATTCTTTCAAGGTGAAAACCACCATTCCAGTTGGGCCAAATACTTGTAAGGGCGTCATATTCCATAGGGATTTGGCTGACCTGGATGATGCAGACATACTTGACGGAATGAAGGACCAGGGCGTAGTGGAAGTGCAAAGTATGACCAGGATGAGAGAGAACAAGAGAGAGAAATTTGGCCTAGTTTTCATGACTTTTGCTGCTGCTCAGATACCGGATACAGTTAAAATTGGATACGAAATTGTTCACGTTAGACCATATATTCAGAAACCCATGCGTTGTTTCAGGTGCCAAAAATTCGGACATACAGCATTGAGGTGTTTCACTAGAGATTCAGGTGAATTCATTTGTGGTAAATGTGCCGGAAGTCACGAGACGAATTTATGTTCAGAGACAGTATTCAAGTGTGCCAATTGTGGCGGCCCCCACCAGGCAGGTGCAGGTATCTGCAGAAGTCTGATTGTGGAGACCGAAACAATGGCATACATGAAGGCTCATGATGTCAGTTATGGTGAGGCAAAGAGGAAGGTGGAGGGGGTTACCCAGGTTCCCACCGTATCCTACGCCGGAGCTGTAGCTGGCTCATCTAATGCTCCTGCAGTAAATGACCTCTTGGAACTTCTGAAGGCTAAAGAGAAAGAAAATCAAGCATTAAATGATAAAGTAAATAGTTTGGAAAGTACAGTAATTGAACTGAAAGAATTAGTTGCACAACTTGTTGAATCAAACCAACAACAGAAACAGAAACCCCACAAGGCAAACGAAACCGCAAAGAATAAACAATCTCAATCTCATGTTCTCGCTCAGGTGACTCCCACGAAGCATGTATCCGGGACTCAGACAGCTCGTCGTGCGTCGAGCTGCTCGAGGTCTGGATCTGTGACTCGTGGAGAGGCACAGGCGATGGAGACTATCATCTCCAAACCATCCCGTGGGAGGTCCCCGGGAAGTGCTGAGGAAGAGGAGGGTACTCCTTCCCAGCACAAAAAGGTTCGCCAGGACGAACACGGCCCTCCAAAACACCGTAAACCACGATAATCTTCGCGCTGACCATAGTACAATGGAACTGTCGAAGTCTTAGAAGTAGATTAAATGAACTTAAACTTTTGGCCTGTACTTACGCTGCCGATATTATTGCCCTTCAGGAAACTCATCTGGATAACCGGGTTGAAGACGAGGTTATCCAGCTTCGGAACTACGAGTTAATTAGGAAGGATCGAGACGGGAGGGGGGGAGGGGGGGTAGCTCTCTACATCCGCCGTTCCCTCCCTTTCACTGAGGTGCCATCTAATTTCCCTCTGGAGTCTGTCGCCTGCAGAGTGAAATTCGGTGGTACCTACCTGACTGTCTGTTCTGTCTACTGTCCTCCTGATACAGTAACTTATGATGATGTTTTTGATCTGCAGGACAGTCTGCCCTGTAGAAAATTAATTGTAGGTGATTTTAATGCACATCATACGTTATGGGGTTCCCTGCGGGATGACAGGAAGGGGGAACAGATGGCTAGGCTTATCAGTAATTCTGGTTTGATTCTTTTGAACGACGGTAGTCCGACGAGAGTTGATGATAATACCGGTAATTTTAGCGTCCTTGACCTATCTCTGGTCTCCCCATCAATTGCCACTTCTTGCCAGTGGCTACCTATTGATGACTCATTGGGAAGTGACCATTTTCCTATTTTGATTAAATATAACAGCGACACTGTTAAAGAGCCTTCAGCACCTAAATTTAACGTAAAAAAAGCAGACTGGGTGTCCTTCACAAAGAGTCTCAATATTGAAATTGTTGGGGAAACCATTGATGATAAAGTAAATAACATTAAAGATAGTATTCTCAAAGCCGCAACGGCAACAATTCCTAAGACTTCGATAGATAGCGCAAAGCATAGAGTTCCTTGGTGGACGCCAGATTGCCGCATAGCACTGTGTGAGAGGAATAGGGCCTACAGGCTTTTCAAAACTCACATTAGTGATGAGAATTTTCGCAAGTATAAACTTGCGAGAGCTAGGGCTCGTCGAACCATCAAACAAGCCAAACGAGACTCCTGGCGAAGCTTTGTCTCTACTATTAACTCTGAAACATCTATATCTAAAGTCTGGTCCACTGTTAAAAAGTTAAATAAAAAGAAAATTTCACTTAAAATCACTAACATCAAACATAATAACGTCAATTTTGACGAGCCTAGAGACATTGCTAACGCCCTCGCCAGGCAGTTCTCTTTTGCTAGCAGCTCTGACAATTACCATCCAGCTTTCTTGCCTCTCAAGGAAGCATCAGAGCTGCAGCATATTAACTTTGCCACAGGAGATGAATTGGATTACAACTGTGATCTTACAATGCAAGAGCTTGTTCAAGCCCTAGGAGCCTGTAGTGGGACATCCCCGGGACCCGATGAGATTCGGTATGAGATGATAAAGCATCTTGATCATGATTCCATGATCAAGATGCTGCAAGTGTTTAATGAAATTTGGAGGGGTCATGCTTTTCCAAATTCATGGCACTTTGCACATATCATTCCCATACCGAAAGGAGGGGGGGACCCCAGATCGACTTCATCGTATCGCCCTATTGCTCTCACAAGTTGCTTATGCAAGGTCATGGAACGAATTGTTAATCGTAGGCTATTGCATTTTTTAAATTCCAGGAACTTGCTGGTTGACGAGCAGTGTGGCTTCCGCAAAGGTCGCCAGACGCTCGATCAATTAGTAAGCCTGGAATCTCACATTCAAGAGGCATTTGCCAAAAAACAGTTTTCAGTTGCAGTATTTTTAGACATAGAAAAAGCCTACGACATGACCTGGCGACATGGCCTCCTCAGGAAACTACATGCGATGGGATTACGCGGTAATCTGCCTTTTTTTGTTAAGAATTTCATGTCTGACAGAACTTTCTCTGTCAAGCTTTTTTCGGATACAGTCACTTTCTCGGACACTTTTGTCCAGGCAAACGGGGTCCCCCAGGGAAGTGTTCTGTCTCCGACCTTATTTTTATGTATGATTAATGACATTCTACCAGCTCCTCCTCGAAATCTTAAATACTCACTGTATGCTGATGACTGTGCAATATGGCACTCCAGCCATAGTGCACAGTTTTCGGCAACTCGAATTCAATCGGCACTGGATTCGATCCATAATTGGGGCCTCCAGTGGGGTTTTAAGTTTTCAATTAGAAAAAGTGTAGGGGTTATTTTCACTCATAGGAAAAAACCCGTCGTCCGGTTGACCATGGGTGGAAACCCCCTACCTATTCAAAATTCAACTAGATTTCTTGGACTGATTTTTGACAGTCGACTGACATGGACTTGCCATGTCAGTCAGTTAAAAACTAAATGTTTAAAAGCACTCAATTTACTTAAATGCATTTCTGGTACAAAATGGGGAGCAGATAGGAAGTCTTTGTTAATGCTATATAAATCCCTGATCAGATCTAGAGTAGATTATGGGTCCATAGTGTATGGTTCGGCATCTGAGTCTGTGTTGAAAGGTGTGGATGTTGTGCAGAATGCTTGTTTGCATGTGTGTCTTGGAGCCCTACGTTGCACTCGAATCGAGCGTCTAGAGGTGGAGTCACAAGTGCCTCCCCTCCGTCTAAGACGAGACCAACTAATGTTAACATACTTTGCTAAGAAAGCCAGGGTGCCGAGTCATCCTCCCGGTAATGCCTTGCTGCGGCAACCGCACCCGGGGGGCCATGGCGTTAGGCCCCTGGCAGAGGGACCGAGTCATCCGTCCGGGAACCCCTGCGCCCTAGGGGGCACTGGCGTTAGGCCAAGGGACACCAGGCCCGCTGTTTGTATTCCCGGGGAGCCGAGTCATCCTCCCGGTGGTGCCTTTTTGCGCCTGCAGCCGGGGGGCCATGGCGATAGGCCCCTGGAAGGGCCAAGTTATCCGCCTAGGGGACGCACGGCCCCGGAGGGCACTGGCGTTAGGTCCCTCAGAGCAAGACTCCACGACCTCGTAGAGTGTGTCGGTATAGACTTATCAACAATCGATTCCCTGGTTATAGTAAATATTGCACCTTGGGTAATACCCCCTTTTAGTTGTGTGGAATCCTGGTTACCAGGGGTTAAATCCTAGGTGCCGGAGGTGGAGGTACACCAGAGGTTTCGTGAGATAATTGTCAAACATCTTTCTTATTTCCATCTGTATACCGACGGGTCCAAGACGGATGAATGTGTGGGTGCGGGTGTATGGTCGCATGAATGTCAGTTAAGATTCAGACTGCCGAATCATACATCTATTTTTCTTGCTGAATTATTTGCTATAGATAAAGCTTTGGATTTTGCCCTATCGACGACCCACGATATGATAGTCATATTTACTGATTCATTAAGTTCACTTAAAGCTATTAAATCTTTGAATACAACTACCAATGAAATACAGGGTAATATCATTAGTAAGCTATTTAGTGCCAATAAATTGATCAAGTTAATATGGGTACCATCACATTATGGTATCTATGGTAATGAACAGGCTGATAAATTAGCAGGGTCGACTGTTGATCTGGACCTTAGCATAGTCCGTACGGATCTCAGGTGTTTTGTCTCTCTCATAAAATCTAAAATTCATCTCCTGTGGCAAAGGCAGTGGACCAGACTAGACATCAGAAATAAATTCAAGACAGTTATTGAACCCTGGGCTACGTCGTCCTGGCGTAGTCGCAGGGATGAGGTAGTGTTGGCCCGACTCAGGCTCAACTCCACATGGACAACCCACCTAGAGGCATATATAAATAAAACTTTTCCACCTAAATGTATATTATGCGACTCTATTATGTCCATTTCACATTTACTATTATCTTGTGATAAATATAGTAATGAAAGACTTAAGTTAAAACAATATTTCCAACTTAAAAGACTTGCTTTCACCATCATTAATTTACTATCTGATGACAAAAATATTATAAACAAACTGCTCTGTTTTCTGAGGGAGACAAAACTTTATGACCTTATATAAATTGATAGAATAAAATGGATTAGACTGGCTTAATGACCTTTGACTATATGTCGCTGGTTGATAGCCATAAATCCAACAAGTGAGTGAGTATTCGACACGATTATGCGTCCAGACTCTGTACAGTCAAGACCTCGTCCTCGTTCTCTGCATAGCGCTAACAGTTTCCACGTATTGTCCGTTTGAGCTACCTTGGGTTCCGAGGCCTCTTGCCAGCAATACTCTGTTGTCTCTTTGCTTTTGTAAAGTAAATAGTAACGTAATTTGCAGCGTTTTGCTGCACTGCTATTGTGCACCTTCTGTGTTTTGTCTTTGCTTGAGGACATCATGTAGTGCATGCTAGCTAGTAGATAGTTGTTCCCTACACCAGACCCGCAGCACTCGCTGCCTCAGGGGTAATCCCTGTGGTAGTGGGGCCCAGTAGTCTGGTGTGTCATTTGGGCACCTCTTTTTCTCGAACTACTCTTTTTCTTCCATATTTTCCGCGACCTCTTGGGCCTACGGTTGTCTCATATTTCTGAGCAACGGTATTCGCTTGGGAGGTGGGTTCTGACTACACCACCCCTCGCATTAGGCAGGTTCGGTGGTGGGAAAGTTCCTTCCGCACTAGCTCCGATCCCCTAGCTGGTACTGGAGTACGCCGCCAGGCTACCACTAGGGAGGGTTGAGTGAGGTTACTTTTATTTTTCCCTAAATTATTGTCCTTATTTTAGGGGGTTGATACAATAGTTAAGGGAGTTAGGAGAGGGTGAGTGGAGAGGGCTCGGACCTAGTCCGATGTCCTGAATGGCTGATCCCTCGACTAGCCTTCCTCCTCCTCAAGGAGGGAGGCTGACGACCAATGACCATCCTAAGACTAAGGCAGACAATATTGGAACCCCTACGGCTGACAGACAAAGGCGACCAGATATAGATATTCCTTCCCTGAATGCTCGTTATGTGAATGTACGTTGTGTTGATGCTTCTCAATCTCTGAAGACTGTTAACCCATTTATCATCAAAAAGGTCCTTGATGGTCAGGTGGGTGGCAGTCTGGAATTTGCTAAGAAATTGCGAGATGGTAGTCTCCTGGTTAAAGTGCTCAACTCTTCCCAGGTTAAGGATTTACTTAAACTGACGCAGATTCATACTTTCAAGGTGCAAACTACCATTCCAGTTGGGCCAAATACTTGTAAGGGCGTCATATTCCATAGGGATTTGGCTGACCTGGATGATGCAGACATACTTGACGGGATGAAGGACCAGGGCGTAGTGGAAGTGCAAAGTATGACCAGGATGAGAGAGAACAAGAGAGAGAAATTTGGCCTAGTTTTCATGACTTTTGCTGCTGCTCAGATACCGGATACAGTTAAAATTGGATACGAAATTGTTCACGTTAGACCTTACATTCAGAAACCCATGCGTTGTTTCAGGTGCCAAAAATTCGGACATACAGCATTGAGGTGTTTCACTAGAAATTCAGGAGAATTCATATGTGGTAAATGTGCCGGAAGTCACGAGACGAATTTATGTTCAGAGACAGTATTCAAGTGTGCCAATTGTGGCGGCCCCCACCAGGCAGGTGCAGGTATCTGCAGAAGTCTGATTGTGGAGACCGAAACAATGGCATACATGAAGGCTCATGATGTCAGTTATGGTGAGGCAAAGAGGAAGGTGGAGGGGGTTACCCAGGTTCCCACCGTATCCTACGCCGGAGCTGTAGCTGGCTCATCTAATGCTCCTGCAGTAAATGACCTCTTGGAACTTCTTAAGGCTAAAGAGAAAGAAAATCAAGCATTAAATGATAAAGTAAATAGTTTGGAATCTACAGTAATTGAACTGAAAGAATTAGTTGCACAACTTGTTGAATCAAACCAACAACAGAAAATGAAACCCCACAAGGCAAAGGAAACCGAAAAAAATAAACAATCTCAATCTCATGTTCTCGCTCAGGTGACTCCTACGAAGCATGTATCTGGGACTCAGACAGCTCGTCGTGCGTCGAGCTGCTCGAGGTCTGGATCTGTGACTCGTGGAGTGGCACAGGCGATGGAGACTATCATCTCCAAACCATCCCGTGGGAGGTCCCCGGGAAGTGCTGAGGATGAGGAGGGTACTCCTTCCCAGCACAAAAAGGTTCGCCAGGACGAACACGGCCCTCCAAAACACCGTAAACCACGATAATCTTCGCGCTGACCATAGTACAATGGAACTGTCGAAGTCTTAGAAGTAGATTAAATGAACTTAAACTTTTGGCCTGTACTTACGCTGCCGATATTATTGCCCTTCAGGAAACTCATCTGGATAACCGGGTTGAAGACGAGGTTATCCAGCTTCGGAACTACGAGTTAATTAGGAAGGATCGAAATGGGAGGGGGGAGGGGGGGTAGCTCTCTACATCCGCCGTTCCCTCCCTTTCACTGAGGTGTCATCTAATTTCCCTCTGGAGTCTGTCGCCTGCAGAGTGAAATTCGGTGGTACCTACCTGACTGTCTGTTCTGTCTACTGTCCTCCTGATACAGTAACTTATGATGATGTTTTTGATCTGCAGGACAGTCTGCCCTGTAGAAAATTAATTGTAGGTGATTTTAATGCACATCATACGTTATGGGGTTCCCTGCGGGATGACAGGAAGGGGGAACAGATGGCTAGGCTTATCAGTAATTCCGGTTTGATTCTTTTGAACGACGGTAGTCCGACGAGAGTTGATGATAATACCGGTAATTTTAGCGTCCTTGACCTATCTCTGGTCTCTCCATCAATTGCCACTTCTTGCCAGTGGCTACCTATTGATGACTCATTGGGAAGTGACCATTTTCCTATTTTGATTAAATATAACAGCGACACTGTTAAAGAGCCTTCAGCACCTAAATTTAACGTAAAAAAAGCAGACTGGGTGTCCTTCACAAAGAGTCTCAATATTGAAATTGTTGGGGAAACCATTGATGATAAAGTAAATAACATTAAAGATAGTATTCTCAAAGCCGCAACGGCAACAATTCCTAAGACTTCGATAGATAGCGCAAAGCATAGAGTTCCTTGGTGGACGCCAGATTGCCGCATGGCACTGTGTGAGAGAAATAGGGCCTACAGGCTTTTCAAAACTCACATCAGTGATGAGAATTTTCGCAAGTATAAACTTGCGAGAGCTAGGGCTCGTAGAACCATCAAACAAGCCAAACGAGACTCTTGGCGAAGCTTTGTCTCTACTATTAACTCAGAAACATCTATCTCAAAAGTCTGGTCCACTGTTAAAAAATTAAATAAAAAGAAAATATCAATTAAAATCACCAACATCAATCATAATAACGTCAATTATGACGAGCCTAGAGACATTGCTAACGCCCTCGCCAGGCAGTTCTCTTTTGCTAGCAGCTCTGACAATTACCATCCAGCTTTCTTGCCTCTCAAGGAAGCATCAGAGCTGCAGCATATTAACTTTGCCACAGGAGATGAATTGGATTACAACTGTGATCTTACAATGCAGGAGCTTGTTCAAGCCCTAGGAGCCTGTAGTGGGACATCCCCAGGACCCGATGAGATTCGGTATGAGATGATAAAGCATCTTGATCATGATTCCATGATCAAGATGCTGCAAGTGTTTAATGAAATTTGGAGGGGTCATGCCTTTCCAAATTCATGGCACTTTGCACATATCATTCCCATACCGAAAGGAGGGGGGGACCCCAGATCGACTTCATCGTATCGCCCTATTGCTCTCACAAGTTGTTTATGCAAGGTCATGGAACGAATTGTTAATCGTAGGCTATTGCATTTTTTAAATTCCAGGAACTTGCTGGTTGACGAGCAGTGTGGCTTCCGCAAAGGTCGCCAGACGCTCGATCAATTAGTAAGCCTGGAATCTCACATTCAAGAGGCATTTGCCAAAAAACAGTTTTCAGTTGCAGTATTTTTAGATATAGAAAAAGCCTACGACATGACCTGGCGACATGGCCTCCTCAGGAAACTACATGCGATGGGATTACGCGGTAATCTGCCTTTTTTTGTTAAGAATTTCATGTCTGACAGAACTTTCTCTGTCAAGCTTTTTTCGGATACAGTCACTTTCTCGGACACTTTTGTCCAGGCAAACGGGGTCCCCCAGGGAAGTGTTCTGTCTCCGACCTTATTTTTATGTATGATTAATGACATTCTACCAGCTCCTCCTCGAAATCTTAAATACTCACTGTATGCTGATGACTGTGCAATATGGCACTCCAGCCATAGTGCACAGTTTTCGGCAACTCGAATTCAATCGGCACTGGATTCGATCCATAATTGGGGCCTCCAGTGGGGTTTTAAGTTTTCAATTAGAAAAAGTGTAGGGGTTATTTTCACTCATAGGAAAAAAACAGACGTTCGGTTGACCATGGGTGGAAACCCCCTACCTATTCAAAATTCAACTAGATTTCTTGGACTAATTTTTGACAGTCGACTGACATGGACTTGCCATGTCAGTCAGTTAAAAACTAAATGTTTAAAAGCACTCAATTTACTTAAATGCATTTCTGGTACCAAATGGGGAGCAGATAGGAAGTCTTTGTTAATGCTATATAAATCCCTGATCAGATCTAGAGTAGATTATGGGTCCATAGTGTATGGTTCGGCATCTGAGTCGGTACTGAAAGGTTTGGATGTTGTGCAGAATGCTTGTTTGCGTGTGTGTCTTGGAGCCCTACGTTGCACTCGAATCGAGCGTCTAGAGGTGGAGTCACAAGTGCCTCCCCTCCGTCTAAGACGAGACCAACTAATGTTAACATACTTCGCTAAGAAAGCCAGGGTGCCGAGTCATCCTCCCGGTAATGCCTTGCTGCGGCAACCGCACCCGGGGGGCCATGGCGTTAGGCCCCTGGCAGAGGGACCGAGTTATCCGTCCGGGAACCCCTGCGCCCTAGGGGGCACTGGCGTTAGGCCAAGGGACACCAGGCCCGCTGTTTGTATTCCCGGGGAGCCGAGTCATCCTCCCGGTGGTGCCTTTTTGCGCCTGCAGCCGGGGGGCCATGGCGATAGGCCGCTGGAAGGGCCAGGTTATCCGCCTAGGGGACGCACGGCCCCGGAGGGCACTGGCGTTAGGTCCCTCAGAGCAAGACTCCATGACCTCGTAGAGTGTGTCGGTATAGACTTATCAACAATCGATTCCCTGGTTATAGTAAATATTGCACCTTGGGTAATACCCCCTTTTATTTGTGTGGAATCCTGGTTACCAGGGGTTAAATCCCAGGTGCCGGAGGTGGAGGTACACCAGAGGTTTCGTGAGATAATTGTCAAACATCTTTCTTACTTCCAACTGTATACCGACGGGTCCAAGACGGATGAATGTGTGGGTGCGGGTGTATGGTCGCATGAATGTCAGTTAAGATTCAGACTGCCGAATCATACATCTATTTTTCTTGCTGAATTATTTGCTATAGATAAAGCTTTGGATTTTGCCCTATCGACGACCCACGATAGGATAGTCATATTTACTGATTCATTAAGTTCACTTAAAGCTATTAAATCTTTGAATACAACTAACAATGAAATACAGGGTAATATCATTAGTAAGCTATTTAGTGCCAATAAATTGATCAAGTTAATATGGGTACCATCACATTATGGTATCTATGGTAATGAACAAGCTGATAAATTAGCGGGGTCGACTGTTGATCTGGACCTTAGCATAGTCCGTACGGATCTCAGGTGTTTTGTCTCTCTCATAAAATCTAAAATTCATCTCCTGTGGCAAAGGCAGTGGACCAGACTAGACATCAATAACAAGTTCAAAGCAGTAATTGAACCCTGGGCTACGTCGTCATGGCGTAGCCGGAGGGACGAGGTGGTGTTGGCTCGACTCAGGGTCAACTCCACATGGCTAACCCACTTAGAACCATATGTTCACAAAACGTTTCCTCCTGAATGCGAAGCATGCAATTCAGTAATGTCCATCAAACATCTACTCATTGTCTGTACCAAATTTGATGGACAGAGAAGAAAAATTAAACAGTATTTCCAACTCAAACGTAAAGCATTTACCATCGAAAATGTTTTATCAGACGATAAGAATATTATAAACAAACTGCTAAGTTTTCTGAGGGAGACAAAACTTTATGACCTTATATAAATTGATAGAATAAAATGGATTAGACTGGCTTAATGACCTTTGACTATATGTCGCTGGTTGATAGCCATAAATCCAACAAGTGAAGTGAAGTATTCGACACGATTATGCGTCCAGACTCTGTACAGTCAAGACCTCGTCCTCGTTCTCTGCATAGCGCCAACAGTTTCCACGTATTGTCCGTTTGAGCTACCTTGGGTTCCGAGGCCTCTTGCCAGCAATACTCTGTTGTCTCTTTGCTTTTGTAAAGTAAATAGTAACGTAATTTGCAGCGTTTTGCTGCACTGCTATTGTGCACCTTCTGTGTTTTGTCTTTGCTTGAGGACATCATGTAGTGCATGCTAGCTAGTAGATAGTTGTTCCCTACAACAGACCCGCAGCACTCGCTGCCTCAGGGGTAATCCCTGTGGTAGTGGGGCCCAGTAGTCTGGTGTGTCATTTGGGCACCTCTTTTTCTCGAACTACTCTTTTCTTCCATATTTTCCGCGACCTCTTGGGCCTACGGTTGTCTCATATTTCTGAGCAACTGTATTCGCTTGGGAGGTGGGTTCTGACTACACCACCCCTCGCATTAGGCAGGTTCGGTGGTGGGAAAGTTCCTTCCGCACTAACTCCGATCCCCTAGCTGGTACTGGAGTACGCAGCCAGGCTACCACTAGGGAGGGTTGAGTAAGGTTACTTTTATTTTTCCCTAAATTATTGTCCTTATTTTAGGGGGTTGATACAATAGTTAAGGGAGTTAGGAGAGGGTGAGTGGAGAGGGCTCGGACCTAGTCCGATGTCCCGAATGGCTGATCCCTCGACTAGCCTTCCTCCTCCTCAAGGAGGGAGGCTGACGACCAATGACCATCCTAAGACTACGGCAGACAATATTGGAACCCCTACGGCTGACAGACAAAGGCGACCAGATATAGATATTCCTTCCCTGAATGCTCGTTATGTGAATGTACGTTGTGTTGATGCTTCTCAATCTCTGAAGACTGTTAACCCATTTATCATCAAAAAGGTCCTTGATGGTCAGGTGGGTGGCAGTCTGGAATTTGCTAAGAAATTGCGAGATGGTAGTCTCCTGGTTAAAGTGCTCAACTCTTCCCAGGTTAAGGATTTACTTAAACTGACGCAGATTCATACTTTCAAGGTGAAAACCACCATTCCAGTTGGGCCAAATACTTGTAAGGGCGTCATATTCCATAGGGATTTGGCTGACCTGGATGATGCAGACATACTTGACGGAATGAAGGACCAGGGCGTAGTGGAAGTGCAAAGTATGACCAGGATGAGAGAGAACAAGAGAGAGAAATTTGGCCTATGTTTCATGACTTTTGCTGCTGCTCAGATACCGGATACAGTTAAAATTGGATACGAAATTGTTCACGTTAGACCTTACATTCAGAAACCCATGCGTTGTTTCAGGTGCCAAAAATTCGGACATACAGCATTGAGGTGTTTCACTAGAGATTCAGGTGAATTCATTTGTGGTAAATGTGCCGGAAGTCACGAGACAAATTTATGTTCAGAGACAGTGTTCAAGTGTGCCAATTGTGGCGGCCCCCACCAGGCAGGTGCAGGTATCTGCAGAAGTCTGATTGTGGAGACCGAAACAATGGCATACATGAAGGCTCATGATGTCAGTTATGGTGAGGCAAAGAGGAAGGTGGAGGGGGTTACCCAGGTTCCCACCGTATCCTACGCCGGAGCTGTAGCTGGCTCATCTAATGCTCCTGCAGTAAATGACCTCTTGGAACTTCTTAAGGCCAAAGAAAAAGAAAACAAAGCATTAAATGATAAAGTAAATAGTTTAGAAAGTACAGTAATTGAACTGAAAGAATTAGTTGCACAACTTGTTGAATCAAACCAACAACAGAAACAGAAACCCCACAAGGCAAACGAAACCGCAAAGAATAAACAATCTCAATCTCATGTTCTCGCTCAGGTGACTCCCACGAAGCATGTATCCGGGACTCAGACAGCTCATCGTGCGTCGAGCTGCTCGAGGTCTGGATCTGTGACTCGTGGAGAGGCACAGGCAATGGAGACTATCATCTCCAAACCATCCCGTGGGAGGTCCCCGGGAAGTGCTGAGGAAGAGGAGGGTACTCCTTCCCAGCACAAAAAGGTTCGCCAGGACGAACACGGCCCTCCAAAACACCGTAAACCACGATAATCTTCGCGCTGACCATAGTACAATGGAACTGTCGAAGTCTTAGAAGTAGATTAAATGAACTTAAACTTTTGGCCTGTACTTACGCTGCCGATATTATTGCCCTTCAGGAAACTCATCTGGATAACCGTGTTGAAGACGAGGTTATCCAGCTTCGGAACTACGAGTTAATTAGGAAGGATCGAAACGGGAGGGGGGGAGGTGGGGTAGCTCTCTACATCCGCCGTTCCCTCCCTTTCACTGAGGTGCCATCTAATTTCCCTCTGGAGTCTGTCGTCTGCAGAGTGAAATTCGGTGGTACCTACCTGACTGTCTGTTCTGTCTACTGTCCTCCTGATACAGTAACTTATGATGATGTTTTTGATCTGCAGGACAGTCTGCCCTGTAGAAAATTAATTGTAGGTGATTTTAATGCACATCATACGTTATGGGGTTCCCTGCGGGATGACAGGAAGGGGGAACAGATGGCTAGGCTTATCAGTAATTCCGGTTTGATTCTTTTGAACGACGGTAGTCCGACGAGAGTTGATGATAATACCGGTAATTTTAGCGTCCTTGACCTATCTCTGGTCTCCCCATCAATTGCCACTTCTTGCCAGTGGCTACCTATTGATGACTCATTGGGAAGTGACCATTTTCCTATTTTGATTAAATATAACAGCGACACTGTTAAAGAGCCTTCAGCTCCTAAATTTAACGTAAAAAAAGCAGACTGGGTGTCCTTCACAAAGAGCCTCAATATTGAAATTGTTGGGGAAACCATTGATGATAAAGTAAATAACATTAAAGATAGTATTCTCAAAGCCGCAACGGCAACAATTCCTAAGACTTCGATAGATAGCGCAAAGCATAGAGTTCCTTGGTGGACGCCAGATTGCCGCATAGCACTGTGTGAGAGAAATAGGGCCTACAGGCTTTTCAAAACTCACATCAGTGATGAGAATTTTCGCAAGTATAAACTTGCGAGAGCTAGGGCTCGTCGAACCATCAAACAAGCCAAACGAGACTCCTGGCGAAGCTTTGTCTCTACTATTAACTCTGAAACATCTATATCTAAAGTCTGGTCCACTGTTAAAAAGTTAAATAAAAAGAAAATTTCACTTAAAATCACTAACATCAAACATAATAACGTCAATTTTGACGAGCCTAGAGACATTGCTAACGCCCTCGCCAGGCAGTTCTCTTTTGCTAGCAGCTCTGACAATTACCATCCAGCTTTCTTGCCTCTCAAGGAAGCATCAGAGCTGCAGCATATTAACTTTGCCACAGGAGATGAATTGGATTACAACTGTGATCTTACAATGCAAGAGCTTGTTCAAGCCCTAGGAGCCTGTAGTGGGACATCCCCAGGACCCGATGAGATTCGGTATGAGATGATAAAGCATCTTGATCATAATTCCATGATCAAGATGCTGCAGGTGTTTAATGAAATTTGGAGGGGTCATGCCTTTCCAAATTCATGGCACTTTGCACATATCATTCCCATACCGAAAGGAGGGGGGGACCCCAGATCGACTTCATCGTATCGCCCTATTGCTCTCACAAGTTGTTTATGCAAGGTCATGGAACGAATTGTTAATCGTAGGCTATTGCATTTTTTAAATTCCAGGAACTTGCTGGTTGACGAGCAGTGTGGCTTCCGCAAAGGTCGCCATACGCTCGATCAATTAGTAAGCCTGGAATCTCACATTCAAGAGGCATTTGCCAAAAAACAGTTTTTAGTTGCAGTATTTTTAGACATAGAAAAAGCCTACGACATGACCTGGCGACATGGCCTCCTCAGGAAACTACATGCGATGGGATTACGCGGTAATCTGCCCTTTTTTGTTAAGAATTTCATGTCTGACAGAACTTTCTCTGTCAAGCTTTTTTCGGATACAGTCACTTTCTCGGACACTTTTGTCCAGGCAAACGGGGTCCCCCAGGGAAGTGTTCTGTCTCCGACCTTATTTTTATGTATGATTAATGACATTCTACCAGCTCCTCCTCGAAATCTTAAATACTCACTGTATGCTGATGACTGTGCAATATGGCACTCCAGCCATAGTGCACAGTTTTCGGCAACTCGAATTCAATCGGCACTGGATTCGATCCATAATTGGTGCCTCCAGTGGGGTTTTAAGTTTTCAATTAGAAAAAGTGTAGGGGTTATTTTCACTCATAGGAAAAAACCAGACGTTCGGTTGACCATGGGTGGAAACCCCCTACCTATTCAAAATTCAACTAGATTTCTTGGACTGATTTTTGACAGTCGACTGACATGGACTTGCCATGTCAGTCAGTTAAAAACTAAATGTTTAAAAGCACTAAATTTATTTAAATGCATTTCTGGTACGAAATGGGGAGCAGATAGGAAGTCTTTGTTAATGCTATATAAATCCCTGATCAGATCTAGAGTAGATTATGGGTCCATAGTGTATGGTTCGGCATCTGATTCTGTGTTGAAAGGTGTGGATGTTGTGCAGAATGCTTGTTTGCGTGTGTGTCTTGGAGCCCTACGTTGCACTCGAATCGAGCGTCTAGAGGTGGAGTCACAAGTGCCTCCCCTCCGTCTAAGACGAGACCAACTACTGTTAACATACTTCGCTAAGAAAGCCAGGGTGCCGAGTCATCCTCCCGGTAATGCCTTGCTGCGGCAACCGCACCCGGGGGGCCATGGCGTTAGGCCCCTGGTAGAGGGACCGAGTCATCCGTCCGGGAACCCCTGCGCCCCAGGGGGCACTGGCGTTAGGCCAAGGGACACCAGGCCCGCTGTTTGTATTCCCGGGGAGCCGAGTCATCCTCCCGGTGGTGCCTTTTTGCGCCTGCAGCCGGGGGGCCATGGCGATAGGCCCCTGGAAGGGCCAAGTTATCCGCCTAGGGGACGCACGGCCCCGGAGGGCACTGGCGTTAGGTCCCTCAGAGCAAGACTCCACGACCTCGTAGAGTGTGTCGGTATAGACTTATCAACAATCGATTCCCTGGTTATAGTAAATATTGCACCTTGGGTAATACCCCCTTTTATTTGTGTGGAATCCTGGTTACCAGGGGTTAAATCCCAGGTGCCGGAGGTGGAGGTACACCAGAGGTTTCGTGAGATAATTGTCAAACATCTTTCTTATTTCCATCTTTATACCGACGGGTCCAAGACGGATGAATGTGTGGGTGCGGGTGTATGGTCGCATGAATGTCAGTTAAGATTCAGACTGCCGAATCATACATCTATTTTTCTTGCTGAATTATTTGCTATTGACAAAGCTTTGGATTTTGCCCTATCGACGACCCACGATAGGATAGTCATATTTACTGATTCATTAAGTTCACTTAAAGCTATTAAATCTTTGAATACAACTAACAATGAAATACAGGGTAATATCATTAGTAAGCTATTTAGTGCCAATAAATTGATCAAGTTAATATGGGTACCATCACATTATGGTATCTATGGTAATGAACAAGCTGACAAATTAGCAGGGTCGACTGTTGATCTGGACCTTAGCATAGTCCGTACGGATCTCAGGTGTTTTGTCTCTCTCATAAAATCTAAAATTCATCTCCTGTGGCAAAGACAGTGGACCAGACTAGACATCAGAAACAAATTTAAAGCAGTGATTGAACCCTGGACAACGTCGTCATGGCGTAGCCGGAGGGATGAAGTGGTGGTGGCCCGTCTTAGGGTCAACTCCACCAGATTCACACACTTGGAACCATACATAAATAGAACTTTTCCTCCAGAGTGCACAGTATGCACCACAGTAATGTCACTAGCACATTTGCTTATTTATTGTAAGAAATACGATATACAAAGAAATAAATTAAAGCAATACTTACAACTTAAAAGACTTGCTTTCACCATCAGTAATTTACTATCAGATGATAAGAATATTATAAACAAACTGCTCTGTTTTCTGAGGGAGACAAAACTTTATGACCTTATATAAATTGATAGAATAAAATGGATTAGACTGGCTTAATGACCTTTGACTATATGTCGCTGGTTGATAGCCATAAATCCAACAAGTGAAGTGAAGTGAAGTATTCGACACGATTATGCGTCCAGACTCTGTACAGTCAAGACCTCGTCCTCGTTCTCTGCATAGCGCCAACAGTTTCCACGTATTGTCCGTTTGAGCTACCTTGGGTTCCGAGGCCTCTTGCCAGCAATACTCTGTTGTCTCTTTGCTTTTGTAAAGTAAATAGTAACGTAATTTGCAGCGTTTTGCTGCACTGCTATTGTGCACCTTCTGTGTTTTGTCTTTGCTTGAGGACATCATGTAGTGCATGCTAGCTAGTAGATAGTTGTTCCCTACACCAGACCCGCAGCACTCGCTGCCTCAGGGGTAATCCCTGTGGTAGTGGGGCCCAGTAGTCTGGTGTGTCATTTGGGCACCTCTTTTTCTCGAACTACTCTTTTCTTCCATATTTTCCGCGACCTCTTGGGCCTACGGTTGTCTCATATTTCTGAGCAACTGTATTCGCTTGGGAGGTGGGTTCTGACTACACCACCCCTCGCATTAGGCAGGTTCGGTGGTGGGAAAGTTCCTTCCGCACTAGCTCCGATCCCCTAGCTGGTACTGGAGTACGCCGCCAGGCTACCACTAGGGAGGGTTGAGTGAGGTTACTTTTATTTTTCCCTAAATTATTGTCCTTATTTTAGGGGGTTGATACAATAGTTAAGGGAGTTAGGAGAGGGTGAGTGGAGAGGGCTCGGACCTAGTCCGATGTCCCGAATGGCTGATCCCTCGACTAGCCTTCCTCCTCCTCAAGGAGGGAGGCTGACGACCAAAGACCATCCTAAGACTACGGCAGACAATATTGGAACCCCTACGGCTGACAGACAAAGGCGACCTGATATAGATATTCCTTCCCTGAATGCTCGTTATGTGAATGTACGTTGTGTTGATGAATCTCAATCTCTGAAGACTGTTAACCCATTTATCATCAAAAAGGTCCTTGATGGTCAGGTGGGTGGCAGTCTGGAATTTGCTAAGAAATTGCGAGATGGTAGTCTCCTGGTTAAAGTGCTCAACTCTTCCCAGGTTAAGGATTTACTTAAACTGACGCAGATTCATTCTTTCAAGGTGAAAACCACCATTCCAGTTGGGCCAAATACTTGTAAGGGCGTCATATTCCATAGGGATTTGGCTGACCTGGATGATGCAGACATACTTGACGGAATGAAGGACCAGGGCGTAGTGGAAGTGCAAAGTATGACCAGGATGAGAGAGAACAAGAGAGAGAAATTTGGCCTAGTTTTCATGACTTTTGCTGCTGCTCAGATACCTGACACTGTTAAAATTGGATACGAAATTGTTCACGTTAGACCTTATATTCAGAAACCCATGCGTTGTTTCAGGTGCCAAAAATTCGGACATACAGCATTGAGGTGTTTCACTAGAAATTCAGGTGAATTCATTTGTGGTAAATGTGCCGGAAGTCACGAGACGAATCAATGTTCAGAGACAGTGTTCAAGTGTGCCAATTGTGGCGGCCCCCACCAGGCAGGTGCAGGTATCTGCAGAAGTCTGATTGTGGAGACCGAAACAATGGCATACATGAAGGCTCATGATGTCAGTTATGGTGAGGCAAAGAGGAAGGTGGAGGGGTTTACCCAGGTTCCCACCGTATCCTACGCCGGAGCTGTAGCTGGCTCATCTAATGCTCCTGCAGTAAATGACCTCTTGGAACTTCTTAAGGCTAAAGAGAAAGAAAATCAAGCATTAAATGATAAAGTAAATAGTTTGGAAAGTACAGTAATTGAACTGAAAGAATTAGTTGCACAACTTGTTGAATCAAACCAACAACAGAAACAGAAACCCCACAAGGCAAACGAAACCGCAAAGAATAAACAAGCTCAATCTCATGTTCTCGCTCAGGTGACTCCCACGAAGCATGTATCTGGGACTCAGACAGCTCGTCGTGCGTCGAGCTGCTCGAGGTCTGGATCTGTGACTCGTGGAGAGGCACAGGCGATGGAGACTATCATCTCCAAACCATCCCGTGGGAGGTCCCCGGGAAGTGCTGAGGAAGAGGAGGGTACTCCTTCCCAGCACAAAAAGGTTCGCCAGGACGAACACGGCCCTCCAAAACACCGTAAACCACGATAATCTTCGCGCTGACCATAGTACAATGGAACTGTCGAAGTCTTAGAAGTAGATTAAATGAACTTAAACTTTTGGCCTGTACTTACGCTGCCGATATTATTGCCCTTCAGGAAACTCATCTGGATAACCGGGTTGAAGACGAGGTTATCCAGCTTCGGAACTACGAGTTAATTAGGAAGGATCGAAACGGGAGGGGGGGAGGTGGGGTAGCTCTCTACATCCGCCGTTCCCTCCCTTTCACTGAGGTGCCATCTAATTTCCCTCTGGAGTCTGTCGCCTGCAGAGTGAAATTCGGTGGTACCTACCTGACTGTCTGTTCTGTCTACTGTCCTCCTGATACAGTAACTTATGATGATGTTTTTGATCTGCAGGACAGTCTGCCCTGTAGAAAATTAATTGTAGGTGATTTTAATGCACATCATACGTTATGGGGTTCCCTGCGGGATGACAGGAAGGGGGAACAGATGGCTAGGCTTATCAGTAATTCTGGTTTGGTTCTTCTGAACGACGGTAGTCCGACGAGAGTTGATGATAATACCGGTAATTTTAGCGTCCTTGACCTATCTCTGGTCTCCCCATCAATTGCCACTTCTTGCCAGTGGCTACCTATTGATGACTCATTGGGAAGTGACCATTTTCCTATTTTGATTAAATATAACAGCGACACTGTTAAAGAGCCTTCAGCACCTAAATTTAACGTAAAAAAAGCAGACTGGGTGTCCTTCACAAAGAGTCTCAATATTGAAATTGTTGGGGAAACCATTGATGATAAAGTAAATAACATTAAAGATAGTATTCTCAAAGCCGCAACGGCAACAATTCCTAAGACTTCGATAGATAGCGCAAAGCATATAGTTCCTTGGTGGATGCCAGATTGCCGCATAGCATTGTGTGAGAGAAATAAGGCCTACAGGCTTTTCAAAACTCACATTAGTGATGAGAATTTTCGCAAGTATAAACTTGCGAGAGCTAGGGCTCGTCGAACCATTAAACAAGCCAAACGAGACTCCTGGCGAAGCTTTGTCTCTACTATAAATTCTGAAACATCTATCTCTAAAGTCTGGTCCACTGTTAAAAAGTTAAATAAAAATAAAATTTCAATTAAAATCACCAACATCAATCATAATAACGTCAATTTTGACGAGCCTAGAGACATTGCTAACGCCCTCGCCAGGCAGTTCTCTTTTGCTAGCAGCTCTGACAATTACCATCCAGCTTTCTTGCCTCTCAAGGAAGCATCAGAGTTGCAGCATATTAACTTTGCCACAGGAGATGAATTGGATTACAACTGTGATCTTACAATGCAAGAGCTTGTTCAAGCCCTAGGAGCCTGTAGTGGGACATCCCCAGGACCCGATGAGATTCGGTATGAGATGATAAATCATCTTGATCATGATTCCATGATCAAGATGCTGCAAGTGTTTAATGAAATTTGGAGGGGTCATGCCTTTCCAAATTCATGGCACTTTGCACATATCATTCCCATACCGAAAGGAGGGGGGGACCCCAGATCGACTTCATCGTATCGTCCTATTGCTCTCACAAGTTGTTTATGCAAGGTCATGGAACGAATTGTTAATCGTAGGTTATTGCATTTTTTAAATTCCAGGAACTTGCTGGTTGACGAGCAGTGTGGCTTCCGCAAAGGTCGCCAGACGCTCGATCAATTAGTAAGCCTGGAATCTCACATTCAAGAGGCATTTGCCAAAAAACAGTTTTTAGTTGCAGTTTTTTTAGATATAGAAAAAGCCTACGACATGACCTGGCGACATGGCCTCCTCAGGAAACTACATGCGATGGGATTACGCGGTAATCTGCCCTTTTTTGTTAAGAACTTCATGTCTGACAGAACTTTCTCTGTCAAGCTTTTTTCGGATACAGTCACTTTCTCGGACACTTTTGTCCAGGCAAACGGGGTCCCCCAGGGAAGTGTTCTGTCTCCGACCTTATTTCTATGTATGATTAATGACATTCTACCAGCTCCTCCTCGAAATCTTAAATACTCACTGTATGCTGATGACTGTGCAGTGTGGCACTCCAGCCATAGTGCACAGTTTTCGGCAACTCGAATTCAATCGGCACTGGATTCGATCCATAATTGGGGCCTCCAGTGGGGTTTTAAGTTTTCAATTAGAAAAAGTGTAGGGGTTATTTTCACTCATAGGAAAAAACCCGTCGTCCGGTTGACCATGGGTGGAAACCCCCTACCTATTCAAAATTCAACTAGATTTCTTGGACTGATTTTTGACAGTCGACTGACATGGACTTGCCATTCAGTCAGTTAAAAACTAAATGTTTAAAAGCACTCAATTTACTTAAATGCATTTCTGGTACAAAATGGGGAGCAGATAGGAAGTCTTTGTTAATGCTATATAAATCCCTGATCAGATCTAGAGTAGATTATGGGTCCATAGTGTATGGTTCGGCATCTGAGTCTGTTTTGAAAGGTTTGGATGTTGTGCAGAATGCTTGTTTGCGTGTGTGTCTTGGAGCCCTACGTTGCACTCGAATCGAGCGTCTAGAGGTGGAGTCACAAGTGCCTCCCCTCCGTCTAAGACGAGACCAACTCATGTTAACATACTTTGCTAAGAAAGCCAGGGTGCCGAGTCATCCTCCCGGTAATGCCTTGCTGCGGCAACCGCACCCGGGGGGCCATGGCGTTAGGCCCCTGGCAGAGGGACCGAGTCATCCGTCCGGGAACCCCTGCGCCCTAGGGGGCACTGGCGTTAGGCCAAGGGACACCAGGCCCGCTGTTTGTATTCCCGGGGAGCCGAGTCATCCTCCCGGTGGTGCCTTTTTGCGCCCGCAGCCGGGGGGCCATGGCGATAGGCCCCTGGAAGGGCCAAGTTATCCGCCTAGGGGACGCACGGCCCCGGAGGACACTGGCGTTAGGTCCCTCAGAGCAAGACTCCACGACCTCGTAGAGTGTGTCGGTATAGACTTATCAACAATCGATTCCCTGGTTATAGTAAATATTGCACCTTGGGTAATACCCCCTTTTAGTTGTGTGGAATCCTGGTTACCAGGGGTTAAATCCCAGGTGCCGGAGGTGGAGGTACACCAGAGGTTTCGTGAGATAATTGTCAAACATCTTTCTTATTTCCAACTGTATACCGACGGGTCCAAGACGGATGAATGTGTGGGTGCGGGTGTATGGTCGCATGAATGTCAGTTAAGATTCAGACTGCCGAATCATACATCTATTTTTCTTGCTGAATTATTTGCTATAGATAAAGCTTTGGATTTTGCCCTATCGACGACCCACGATAGGATAGTCATATTTACTGATTCATTAAGTTCACTTAAAGCTATTAAATCTTTGAATACAACTAACAATGAAATACAGGGTAATATCATTAGTAAGCTATTTAGTGCCAATAAATTGATCAAGCTAATATGGGTACCATCACATTATGGTATCTATGGTAATGAACAAGCTGATAAATTAGCAGGGTCGACTGTTGATCTGGACCTTAGCATAGTCCGTACAGATCTCAGGTGTTTTGTCTCTCTCATAAAATCTAAAATTCATCTCCTGTGGCAAAGGCAGTGGACCAGACTAGACATCAGAAACAAATTTAAAGCAGTTATTGAACCCTGGACTACGTCGTCATGGCGTAGCCGGAGGGATGAAGTGGTGGTGGCCCGTCTTAGGGTCAACTCCACCAGACTCACACACTTGGAACCCTACATTAATAGAACTTTTCCTCCTGAGTGCACAGTATGCACCACAGTAATGTCAATAGCACATTTGCTCATTTATTGTAAGAAGTACGATAAACAAAGAAGTAAATTAAAGCAATACTTACAACTTAAAAGACTTGCTTTCACCATCAGTAATTTACTATCAGATGATAAGAATATTATAAACAAACTGCTCTGTTTTCTGAGGGAGACGAAACTTTATGACCTTATATAAATTGATAGAATAAAATGGATTAGACTGGCTTAATGACCTTTGACTATATGTCGCTGGTTGATAGCCATAAACCCAACAAGTGAAGTGAGTATTCGACACGATTATGCGTCCAGACTCTGTACAGTCAAGACCTCGTCCTCGTTCTCTGCATAGCGCCAACAGTTTCCACGTATTGTCCGTTTGAGCTACCTTGGGTTCCGAGGCCTCTTGCCAGCAATACTCTGTTGTCTCTTTGCTTTTGTAAAGTAAATAGTAACGTAATTTGCAGCGTTTTGCTGCACTGCTATTGTGCACCTTCTGTGTTTTGTCTTTGCTTGAGGACATCATGTAGTGCATGCTAGCTAGTAGATAGTTGTTCCCTACACCAGACCCGCAGCACTCGCTGCCTCAGGGGTAATCCCTGTGGTAGTGGGGCCCAGTAGTCTGGTGTGTCATTTGGGCACCTCTTTTTCTCGAACTACTCTTTTCTTCCATATTTTCCGCGACCTCTTGGGCCTACGGTTGTCTCATATTTCTGAGCAACTGTATTCGCTTGGGAGGTGGGTTCTGACTACACCACCCCTCGCATTAGGCAGGTTCGGTGGTGGGAAAGTTCCTTCCGCACTAGCTCCGATCCCCTAGCTGGTACTGGAGTACGCCGCCAGGCTACCACTAGGGAGGGTTGAGTAAGGTTACTTTTATTTTTCCCTAAATTATTGTCCTTATTTTAGGGGGTTGATACAATAGTTAAGGGAGTTAGGAGAGGGTGAGTGGAGAGGGCTCGGACCTAGTCCGATGTCCCGAATGGCTGATCCCTCGACTAGCCTTCCTCCTCCTCAAGGAGGGAGGCTGACGACCAATGACCTTCCTAAGACTAAGGCAGACAATATTGGAACCCCTACGGCTGACAGACAAAGGCGACCTGATATAGATATTCCTTCCCTGAATGCTCGTTATGTGAATGTACGTTGTGTTGATGAATCTCAATCTCTGAAGACTGTTAACCCATTTATCATCAAAAAGGTCCTTGATGGTCAGGTGGGTGGCAGTCTGGAATTTGCTAAGAAATTGCGAGATGGTAGTCTCCTGGTTAAAGTGCTCAACTCTTCCCAGGTTAAGGATTTACTTAAACTGACGCAGATTCATTCTTTCAAGGTGAAAACCACCATTCCAGTTGGGCCAAATACTTGTAAGGGCGTCATATTCCATAGGGATTTGACTGACCTGGATGATGCAGACATACTTGACGGAATGAAGGACCAGGGCTTAGTGGAAGTACAAAGTATGACCAGGATGAGAGAGAACAAGAGAGAGAAATTTGGCCTAGTTTTCATGACTTTTGCTGCTGCTCAGATACCGGATACTGTTAAGATTGGATACGAAATTGTTCACGTTAGACCATATATTCAGAAACCCATGCGTTGTTTCAGGTGCCAAAAATTCGGACATACAGCATTGAGGTGTTTCACTAGAGATTCAGGTGAATTCATTTGTGGTAAATGTGCCGGAAGTCACGAGACGAATTTATGTTCAGAGACAGTATTCAAGTGTGCCAATTGTGGCGGCCCCCACCAGGCAGGTGCAGGTATCTGCAGAAGTCTGATAGTGGAGACCGAAACAATGGCATACATGAAGGCTCATGATGTCAGTTATGGTGAGGCAAAGAGGAAGGTGGAGGGGGTTACCCAGGTTCCCACCGTATCCTACGCCGGAGCTGTAGCTGGCTCATCTAATGCTCCTGCAGTAAATGACCTCTTGGAACTTCTGAAGGCTAAAGAGAAAGAAAATCAAGCATTAAATGATAAAGTAAATAGTTTGGAATCTACAGTAGTTGAACTGAAAGAATTAGTTGCAGAACTTGTTGAATCAACCAAACAACAGAAACAGAAACCCCACAAGGCAAATGAAACCGAAAAAAATAAACAATCTCAATCTCATGTTCTCGCTCAGGTGACTCCCACGAAGCATGTATCTGGGACTCAGACAGCTCGTCGTGCGTCGAGCTGCTCGAGGTCTGGATCTGTGACTCGTGGAGAGGCACAGGCGATGGAGACTATCATCTCCAAACCATCCCGTGGGAGGTCCCCGGGAAGTGCTGAGGAAGAGGAGGGTACTCCTTCCCAGCACAAAAAGGTTCGCCAGAACGAACACGGCCCTCCAAAACACCGTAAACCACGATAATCTTCGCGCTGACCATAGTACAATGGAACTGTCGAAGTCTTAGAAGTAGATTAAATGAACTTAAACTTTTGGCCTGTACTTACGCTGCCGATATTATTGCCCTTCAGGAAACTCATCTGGATAACCGGGTTGAAGACGAGGTTATCCAGCTTCGGAACTACGAGTTAATTAGGAAGGATCGAGACGGGAGGGGGGGAGGGGGGGTAGCTCTCTACATCCGCCGTTCCCTCCCTTTCACTGGGGTGCCATCTAATTTCCCTCTGGAGTCTGTCGCCTGCAGAGTGAAATTCGGTGGTACCTACCTGACTGTCTGTTCTGTCTACTGTCCTCCTGATACAGTAACTTATGATGATGTTTTTGATCTGCAGGACAGTCTGCCCTGTAGAAAATTAATTGTAGGTGATTTTAATGCACATCATACGTTATGGGGTTCCCTGCGGGATGACAGGAAGGGGGAGCAGATGGCTAGGCTTATCAGTAATTCCGGTTTGATTCTTTTGAACGACGGTAGTCCGACGAGAGTTGATGATAATACCGGTAATTTTAGCGTCCTTGACCTATCTCTGGTCTCCCCATCAATTGCCACTTCTTGCCAGTGGCTACCTATTGATGACTCATTGGGAAGTGACCATTTTCCTATTTTGATTAAATATAACAGCGACACTGTTAAAGAGCCTTCAGCACCTAAATTTAACGTAAAAAAAGCAGACTGGGTGTCCTTCACAAAGAGTCTCAATATTGAAATTGTTGGGGAAACCATTGATGATAAAGTAAATAACATTAAAGATAGTATTCTCAAAGCCGCAACGGCAACAATTCCTAAGACTTCGATAGATAGCGCAAAGCATAGAGTTCCTTGGTGGACGCCAGATTGCCGCATAGCACTGTGCGAGAGAAATAGGGCCTACAGGCTTTTCAAAACTCATATCAGTGATGAGAATTTTCGCAAGTATAAACTTGCGAGAGCTAGGGCTCGTAGAACCATCAAACAAGCCAAACGAGACTCCTGGCGAAGCTTTGTCTCTACTATTAACTCTGAAACATCTATATCTAAAGTCTGGTCCACTGTTAAAAAGTTAAATAAAAAGAAAATTTCACTTAAAATCACTAACATCAAACATAATAACGTCAATTTTGACGAGCCTAGAGACATTGCTAACGCCCTCGCCAGGCAGTTCTCTTTTGCTAGCAGCTCTGACAATTACCATCCAGCTTTCTTGCCTCTCAAGGAAGCATCAGAGCTGCAGCCTATTAACTTTGCCACAGGAGATGAATTGGATTACAACTGTGATCTTACAATGCAAGAGCTTGTTCAAGCCCTAGGAGCCTGTAGTGGGTCATCCCCGGGACCCGATGAGATTCGGTATGAGATGATTAAGCATCTTGATCATGATTCCATGATCAAGATGCTGCAGGTGTTTAATGAAATTTGGAGGGGTCATGCCTTTCCAAATTCATGGCACTTTGCACATATCATTCCCATACCGAAAGGAGGGGGGGACCCCAGATCGACTTCATCGTATCGCCCTATTGCTCTCACAAGTTGTTTATGCAAGGTCATGGAACGAATTGTTAATCGTAGGCTATTGCATTTTTTAAATTCCAGGAACTTGCTGGTTGACGAGCAGTGTGGCTTCCGTAAAGGTCGCCAGACGCTCGATCAATTAGTGAGCCTGGAATCTCACATTCAAGAGGCATTTGCCAAAAAACAGTTTTTAGTTGCAGTATTTTTAGATATAGAAAAAGCCTACGACATGACCTGGCGACATGGCCTCCTCAGGAAACTACATGCGATGGGATTACGCGGTAATCTGCCCTTTTTTGTTCAAAATTTCATGTCTGACAGAACTTTCTCTGTCAAGCTTTTTTCGGATACAGTCACTTTCTCGGCCACTTTTGTCCAGGCAAACGGGGTCCCCCAGGGAAGTGTTCTGTCTCCGACCTTATTTCTATGTATGATTAATGACATTCTACCAGCTCCTCCTCGAAATCTTAAATACTCACTGTATGCTGATGACTGTGCGGTATGGCACTCCAGCCATAGTGCACAGTTTTCGGCAACTCGAATTCAATCGGCACTGGATTCGATCCATAATTGGGGCCTCCAGTGGGGTTTTAAGTTTTCAATTAGAAAAAGTGTAGGGGTTATTTTTACTCATAGGAAAAAACCAGTCGTCCGGTTGACCATGGGTGGAAACCCCCTACCTATTCAAAATTCAACTAGATTTCTTGGACTGATTTTTGACAGTCGACTGACATGGACTTGCCATGTCAGTCAGTTAAAAACTAAATGTTTAAAAGCACTCAATTTACTTAAATGCATTTCTGGTACCAAATGGGGAGCAGATAGGAAGTCTTTGTTAATGCTATATAAATCCCTGATCAGATCTAGAGTAGATTATGGGTCCATAGTGTATGGTTCGGCATCTGAGTCTGTGTTGAAAGGTTTGGATGTTGTGCAGAATCCTTGTTTGCGTGTGTGTCTTGGAGCCCTACGTTGCACTCGAATCGAGCGTCTAGAGGTGGAGTCACAAGTGCCTCCCCTCCGTCTAAGACGAGACCAACTAATGTTAACATACTTCGCTAAGAAAGCCAGGGTGCCGAGTCATCCTCCCGGTAATGCCTTGCTGCGGCAACCGCACCCGGGGGGCCATGGCGTTAGGCCCCTGGCAGAGGGACCGAGTCATCCGTCCGGGAACCCCTGCGCCCTAGGGGGCACTGGCGTTAGGCCAAGGGACACCAGGCCCGCTGTTTGTATTCCCGGGGAGCCGAGTCATCCTCCCGGTGGTGCCTTTTTGCGCCCGCAGCCGGGGGGCCATGGCGATAGGCCCCTGGAAGGGCCAAGTTATCCGCCTTGGGGACGCACGGCCCCGGAGGGCACTGGCGTTAGGTCCCTCAGAGCAAGACTCCACGACCTCGTAGAGTGTGTCGGTATAGACTTATCAACAATCGATTCCCTGGTTATAGTAAATATTGCACCTTGGGTAATACCCCCTTTTATTTGTGTGGAATCCTGGTTACCAGGGGTTAAATCCCAGGTGCCGGAGGTGGAGGTACACCAGAGGTTTCGTGAGATAATTGTCAAACATCTTTCTTTTTTCCAACTGTATACCGACGGGTCCAAGACGGATGAATGTGTGGGTGCGGGTGTATGGTCGCATGAATGTCAGTTTAGATTCAGACTGCCGAATCATACATCTATTTTTCTTGCTGAATTATTTGCTATAGATAAAGCTTTGGATTTTGCCCTATCGACGACCCACGATAGGATAGTCATATATACCGATTCATTAAGTTCACTTAAAGCTATTAAATCTTTGAATACAACTAACAATGAAATACAGGGTAATATCATTAGTAAGCTATTTAGTGCCAATAATTTGATCAAGTTAATATGGGTACCATCACATTATGGTATCTATGGTAATGAACAGGCTGATGAATTAGCAGGGTCGACTGTTGATCTGGACCTTAGCATAGTCCGTACGGATCTCAGGTGTTTTGTCTCTCTCATAAAATCTAAAATTCATCTCCTGTGGCAAAGGCAGTGGACCAGACTAGACATCAGTAATAAATTTAAAGCAGTTATTGAACCCTGGACTACGTCGTCCTGGCGTAGTCGAAGGGATGAGGTGGTGTTGGCCCGACTTAAGGTCAACTCCACATGGTTTGCTCACATGGAACCTTTCATTAATAAACAATTCCCACCTCAATGTACATCTTGTAATTGTACCATGTCGTTAGCACATGTGCTTATTTTTTGCAGTCAGTATAGCAAGCAAAGAACTATATTGAAACAATATTTCCAAATTAAAAAACTTGCTTTCACCATCATTAATTTACTATCTGATGACAAAAATATTATAAACAAACTGCTCTGTTTTCTGAGGGAGACAAGACTTTATGACCTTATATAAATTGATAGAATAAAATGGATTAGACTGGCTTAATGACCTTTGACTATATGTCGCTGGTTGATAGCCATAAATCCAACAAGTGAGAGAGAGTATTCGACACGATTATGCGTCCAGACTCTGTACAGTCAAGACCTCGTCCTCGTTCTCTGCATAGCGCCAACAGTTTCCACGTATTGTCCGTTTGAGCTACCTTGGGTTCCGAGGCCTCTTGCCAGGAATACTCTGTTGTCTCTTTGCTTTTGTAAAGTAAATAGTAACGTAATTTGCAGCATTTTGCTGCACTGCTGTTGTGCACCTTCTGTGTTTTGTCTTTGCTTGAGGACATCATGTAGTGCATGCTAGCTAGTAGATAGTTGTTCCCTACACCAGACCCGCAGCACTCACTGCTTCAGGGGTAATCCCTGTGGTAGTGGGGCCCAGTAGTCTGGTGTGTCATTTGGGCACCTCTTTTTCTCGAACTACTCTTTTCTTCCATATTTTCCGCGACCTCTTGGGCCTACGGTTGTCTCATATTTCTGAGCAACGGTATTCGCTTGGGAGGTGGGTTCTGACTACACCACCCCTCGCATTAGGCAGGTTCGGTGGTGGGAAAGTTCCTTCCGCACTAGCTCCGATCCCCTAGCTGGTACAGGAGTACGCCGCCAGGCTACCACTAGGGAGGGTTGAGTAAGGTTACTTTTATTTTTCCCTAAATTATTGTCCTTATTTTAGGGGGTTGATACAATAGTTAAGGGAGTTAGGAGAGGGTGAGTGGAGAGGGCTCGGACCTAGTCCGATGTCCCGAATGGCTGATCCCTCGACTAGCCTTCCTCCTCCTCAAGGAGGGAGGCTGACGACCAATGACCATCCTAAGACTAAGGCAGACAATATTGGAACCCCTACGGCTGACAGACAAAGGCGACCAGATATAGATATTCCTTCCCTGAATGCTCGTTACGTGAATGTACGTTGTGTTGATGAATCTCAATCTCTGAAGACTGTTAACCCATTTATCATCAAAAAGGTCCTTGATGGTCAGGTGGGTGGCAGTCTGGAATTTGCTAAGAAATTGCGAGATGGTAGTCTCCTGGTTAAAGTGCTCAACTCTTCCCAGGTTAAGGATTTACTTAAACTGACGCAGATTCATTCTTTCAAGGTGAAAACCACCATTCCAGTTGGGCCAAATACTTGTAAGGGCGTCATATTCCATAGGGATTTGGCTGACCTGGATGATGCAGACATTCTTGACGGAATGAAGGACCAGGGCGTAGTGGAAGTACAAAGTATGACCAGGATGAGAGAGAACAAGAGAGAGAAATTTGGCCTAGTTTTCATGACTTTTGCTGCTGCTCAGATACCTGACACTGTTAAGATTGGATACGAAATTGTTCACGTTAGACCTTACATTCAGAAACCCATGCGTTGTTTCAGGTGCCAAAAATTCGGACATACAGCATTGAGGTGTTTCACTAGAGATTCAGGTGAATTCATTTATGGTAAATGTGCCGGAAGTCACGAGACGAATCAATGTTCAGAGACAGTGTTCAAGTGTGCCAATTGTGGCGGCCCCCACCAGGCAGGTGCAGGTATCTGCAGAAGTCTGATTGTGGAGACCGAAACAATGGCATACATGAAGGCTCATGATGTCAGTTATGGTGAGGCAAAGAGGAAGGTGGAGGGGGTTACCCAGGTTCCCACCGTATCCTACGCCGGAGCTGTAGCTGGCTCATCTAATGCTCCTGCAGTAAATGACCTCTTGGAACTTCTGAAGGCTAAAGAAAAAGAAAATCAAGCATTGACAGATAAAGTAAATAGTTTGGAATCTACAGTAGTTGAACTAAAAGAATTATTTGCAGAACTTGTTGAATCAACCAAACAACAGAAAATGAAACCCCACAAGGCAAATGAAACCGCTAAGAATAAACAAGCTCAATCTCATGTTCTCGCTCAGGTGACTCCCACGAAGCATGTATCCGGGACTCAGACAGCTCGTCGTGCGTCGAGCTGCTCGAGGTCTGGCTCTGTGACTCGTGGAGAGGCACAGGCAATGGAGACTATCATCTCCAAACCATCCCGTGGGAGGTCCCCGGGAAGTGCTGAGGAAGAGGAGGGTACTCCTTCCCAGCACAAAAAGGTTCGCCAGGACGAACACGGCCCTCCAAAACACCGTAAACCACGATAATCTTCGCGCTGACCATAGTACAATGGAACTGTCGAAGTCTTAGAAGTAGATTAAATGAACTTAAACTTTTGGCCTGTACTTACGCTGCCGATATTATTGCCCTTCAGGAAACTCATCTGGATAACCGGGTTGAAGACGAGGTTATCCAGCTTCGGAACTACGAGTTAATTAGGAAGGATCGAAACGGGAGGGGGGGAGGGGGGGTAGCTCTCTACATCCGCCGTTCCCTCCCTTTCACTGAGGTGCCATCTAATTTCCCTCTGGAGTCTGTCGCCTGCAGAGTGAAATTCAGTGGTACCTACCTGACTGTCTGTTCTGTCTACTGTCCTCCTGATACAGTAACTTATGATGATGTTTTTGATCTGCAGGACAGTCTGCCCTGTAGAAAATTAATTGTAGGTGATTTTAATGCACATCATACGTTATGGGGTTCCCTGCGGGATGACAGGAAGGGGGAACAGATGGCTAGGCTTATCAGTAATTCCGGTTTGATTCTTTTGAACGACGGTAGTCCGACGAGAGTTGATGATAATACCGGTAATTTTAGCGTCCTTGACCCATCTCTGGTCTCCCCATCAATTGCCACTTCTTGCCAGTGGCTACCTATTGATGACTCATTGGGAAGTGACCATTTTCCTATTTTGATTAAATATAACAGCGACACTGTTAAAGAGCCTTCAGCACCTAAATTTAACGTAAAAGAAGCAGACTGGGTGTCCTTCACAAAGAGTCTCAATATTGAAATTGTTGGGGAAACCATTGATGATAAAGTAAATAACATTAAAGATAGTATTCTCAAAGCCGCAACGGCAACAATTCCTAAGACTTCGGTAGATAGCGCAAAGCATAGAGTTCCTTGGTGGACGCCAGATTGCCGCATAGCACTGTGCGAGAGAAATAGGGCCTACAGGCTTTTCAAAACTCACATCAGTGATGAGAATTTTCGCAAGTATAAACTTGCGAGAGCTAGGGCTCGTAGAACCATCAAACAAGTGTACAGTGGTACACAGGTGATTTAGCAGATAAAAGGGTAAATGGTCACTTTAAGTCCCTTTTATTGTTTTGGGGTCACTAGCACCAAACACAGCTGCTACACACACACGTGGTCGTACGCAGCTACTCACCCACACACACACACACACACATCCATCCATACATACACACCTCGTCATACCGTGCTACTCCCTCACACACGCACTCTCTCACACACACACACGCACTCACGCACTCACACACACTCACACACAATACGTGGTCATACTCCCTCACACACACACACACTCACACACACAAACACAACATGTTTGTGATACCAAAAACTATTAGTCTACCTATATGCCTCTAGGACATTGGACTTTCTAAACCTTAATCTTCATCTCTACCCAACTACACGAGTCACGAATGGGTCATTTACTTATCTTGACCCCTGGTTCAAAAGGGTAGAGAAGGAAGAAAAGAGGGTAAAGAGAGGAATTAAGAGAAGGGAGAGAAGAAGAGAAGGGGTGGAGTCAGTAAGAGAAATGGGTGGAGACAACAAGAGAAAGGGGTGTATACAATAAGAAAAAGAGGTGGAGCTAGAGTTGAATTAGAATAACATTTAACTCTACAAAATGGTAATACTATATCTTAAGAGTCCTGGCATCTAACCTTCCAGAATGTATATATACTGGGAGAAAAGTACCATAGGTAGGGAACTCAACATCGAGACATACAAGAAGACATCTCTCTGGCTCTGCTTGAGTAAGACAAGACAGAACACAAAAACTCTGTTAAATAAACTAAGTTTAATTGTTCTTACTGAAGTTTAATTCCTACCTTGCATCTTGCTTGCCTGAACACAACCATACCTCGCCGAAGCTCGCTACCACGACTACCAACAACTACAACAACAACAACAACCAGGTATTGTGCCAGAGTCATTGAATAACTCACATTCAGGACTGGTACATTTTGGTGACAAGCGGTGGTTGGCAAAGGCATATTGCAAGTGTAAGAACTTCACAGGCATCCAGAGACTGACATCGTTCGAGAGCAAGTAACTACAATCAACCTACAAGTAACTACAATCAACCTCGAGGGGACGTCATCTTCATCACAACAAAGAATCATCACCTCCACATCAGTGTTCTGCAACGTAAATTCTCTCGTTGGAACAGCTGCTCAACACATCACGCCCTTGACACCTTCAACGTAAATCCTCTCGTTAAGGCAAGTCAACGTTCATCATCTTCACTAGTATAAATGACTGTTAGTGTGCAAAGCTAACCAAGTCAACGTTCATCACTTCAACATCATCTCCTCTTCACGTCATCCACTCGTCAGGCAACACCAGCTCGACCTCGTCATCAAGTCCTCGTAGCAACAACAGTCTACATAAAAAGTAGGTACACTTACAAAGTACATTACATTATTTATCACTTGTTCACGAACATGTTAGAAAGCTAGTCCCTCATTTGATGTCTAAGAAAAATACTTTTAATAAGCTGAAGCAGAGCTTTGACATATTCTCCCCCATTAAAAATCCGAACAACCCAGAATTATCACTGAGTGCTGTAAACAGTGATTCATCGAGCTCTGGGCTAGAAAATTCATCCCCTGCGTCCCAAAGTGTTATTCATAGTGCCGACACATACGAATCACCTTTTGCTTCTTCCATCCTATCTCCTTCTAAAACTCGTTCTGGTATTCCTTATACTTTAGTATCTTCTCCAATAATGGCTTCTCCTCCACAAACTCCTGGTACATCTAATCCTACTTCTTCTGGCCAATCTTCCTCTACTACACCTAACCAATTTCAAACTGTAAGAGTATTACCAACACCTAATTACTTAAAGCAATATACGGGAGATGATCCTAGGTATGGAATTCATCTCTTTTTGCGACATTTGGAGGATGCATTTTGTCAGGCAGAAATAAAGCAGGATATTGATAAGATTAGATTTGTGCGAGGACATATAGCACCAGATAGTCCCGCTAGTTATATGTTAACAGCAAGTGCTTTTTTCGGACCCAGATAACCTAACGTCATATGAAATATTTAGAGAGTCATTAATAGATATTTTTGGAGATGGTCAGCTCCATGGTTCATTGTCATGGGTTCAAAGAATGGCAAAATCAACTGCAGAAAATATAACTGCACATGATCCAGCAAAAGCACTTGCATTAGCAGGATCCCTAGCCTTAGATGCAAAGGAATTATTGAAGTCCTCAAAGTGGGTAAATAATGGGAGTGTTACCTTAGATAATACTATTAAATTAATTGAATATGTCCAGTTTACGTTGTTGTTAAAAGAAAACTATCGTTTGGATATCAATAAACATTCATTTGGTCCTGATGATAAGTTGATTAAGCTAGCTTCCAAACTAAGTATGAAAGAACCTCAAATCATATCTTGTGCATTACATGTTGCTCCGTTAATGGAAACAAAGAGCTTCAATACTAGTGCCTCAGCAAGTCAAGGGAAGTCACAAAGGAAATATTGTAAGCATTGTAACAAAACTAATCATAATACCAGTGACTGTTATTTCCTACATAATAACTCTAAGGGGAATTATCAATGGAAGCGGAATAAATATTCGTATTCCAATAAATATTGTCATTTACATGAGTCCACTTCACATTCCTCAGATGAATGTGTGGTGCTTAAGAGATTGAAAGAGGACATGCAAAGAAACACGAGATACGACACGAGACCACCACAAAATTCGAGATGGCAACATCCCAGGAAATAGTGTGGTCCCATAAACCCTGTCGTCGCCTCTACCGGTAATGTACTATCAATCCCTGTACAGGTATTACATTATAACACCTCGTTAATGATAGACACAGGCGCGGTAGTTTCACTATTGTCTGAAATTTCTTTTAAAAAATTGTGCAACTTAAATCCCCAGCAACAGTTATATACCAAATTAGAGCCCATTAACATAGAATTGTCAGCTATAACTGGAAATAAATTACAAGTCATAGGGATATTAACCCTTCCTGTAAGGTTAGTAAAGGGAACTAACCATATAAATATAAAATTCTATATAATACAGAATTTGATCTACCGACAGACGGTGTATTGGGACTCTCAGACATTATTAGGCAGGATATTGTAATTGACCCTAGGCATAAAATAGTACGTTTTAAAAATATATGTATTCCAATACAGGATTGTCCTGACCATTATTTACGTTCAAATAACGTTCATTCTATTCATAATACAGATGATGGAAACGACTCCATTATCATTAAGGCCATTGCTGCAAATAATAATATATTAACACCGAATTTCGTCCATAAATTGAAGGTAAAGCTTCCATCTCATGTACAGCCACATACTAGTGTTCTATCCTTAGTAGAGTCTGGGAAAATAAATAACCTGGGTATAGAATCTACTTTGACTAAAGTAAGTGATAATAATATGGCTACTATCTATCTCTTTAATAAAACATCTACCAATATTCTGGTTAAAAAAGGAACATATCTATGTGATCTGTACAGATGGAAGTTAGACCAAATTCCGCAAGGAAATATTGCATCGGTTCTTACTGAAGGGAATCATATTGACAGCAATGTAAAGGAAAAACTTAGAAATTATGTCCATGGGGGTGATTTTCCACTTTATCGTGATAAGCTCATAGACATACTAGCCACATATAGAAATGCGATTGCATTACCTGGTGAATCCTTAGGAAAAAACGATATTATAAAGCATACCATTACCTTGACATCCCCTCAACCTAATTATACTCGTGCATATAGATTACCTCATAGCAGACAGAAAATTGTAAATGAAATGGTGAATGAAATGTTGGATGAAGGCATTATTAAGAATTCTCACTCTCCTTATAACAGCCCTATGTTTTTGGTTTCAAAGAATAATGGTGAATTTAGACCTGTAATTGATTACAGAAAAATAAATAATGCTACAATTAAAGATAAATATCCCCTCCCACTGTTGAGAGATGTTTTGTCTAACATTGGTGAAACAAAACCTATGGTATTCTCCACCTTAGACTTGGTCAGTGGATACTGGCAAGTAGCATTAGATGCTAAGAGTCAACCCATAACTGCACTTAGTACTCCCCATGGTCATTATGAATATACCCGTATGCCATTTGGATTATGTAATGCTCCATCCACATTTCAACGAATGGTAAATTTTCTTTTTGGTGATATCAATAATGAAGTCATTGCTTACCTAGATGATTTGATTATTTTTTCAAAGGATGTTCCTTCACATTTAGAAACAATAAAGAAAGTTATGTATAGGTTGCATCAAGTTGGCCTTAAACTTAAATTGTCTAAATGTCATTTTCTTAGACAGGAAATAATTTTTTTAGGACATATCATCAATAGCAAAGGTCTCCATACTCAATCAGATAAAATACGAGCTATGAAAGAATTCCCAACTCCTAAAAATGCAACTAATGTAAAGTCATTCTTAGGTTTATGTTCTTATTATAGAAGCTTTGTAAGGAATTTTTCCCAAATAGAAAAGCCCCTAAATAATCTCCTCAAGAAAAATGCAGAGTTTGTATGGATGCCTGAACAACAACTAAGCTTTGATTCATTAAAGGATAAATTGGAATCGGCTCCAATTCTTGCATTCCCAGATTTTTCATTACCTTTTATCATTTGTACCGATGCTTCTTCAATAGGCTTAGGTGCTGTCCTTATGCAAGAGGTTGCTAAAGGTCAGTGTCAGGTAATTGCGTATGCTTCTAGGATATTAAATTCACAGGAAACTCGTTACTCTGTAACAGAACAGGAAACTTTAGCTATAGTATGGGCACTTCGTACCTTCAGGGAAATCGTGTTGGGATATCCTTTACAAGTTTTTACTGATCACCAACCGATTATGGGCTTCCTGAAAACTCAAAATCTCACGGGTAAATTAGCCAGATGGTATTTAACTATTCAGGAATTTCAACCGCATATTGATATTAAATACCTCCCAGGTAGATTAAATTATGTGGCATATGCATTAAGCAGACATCCAGTCTGTTCAGTTTCTAAGTCACCCATGGACTTTGATTTTAATGCTGTTCGTTCACATCAACAACAGGATACTATGATAAAAGCCATAAATTACTCATTAAATTCAGGCGATGATTATAATGGTCCAGAATTACCCATCAGCATTAATAACTTTTCCCTTTATGATGATGTTGTTTATAGAAAACTTAGGAAACGTAAAATAGAAACCAATCAACTCGTCATACCACGATCATTGGTCCCCTCAGTATTAACCTTATATCATAATTCAGCAGGACATCCAGGGAGAGATCGGTGTCTGTCTACTCTCCGTACTAAGTACTATTGGCATAAAATGAAGGTAGATATTGAGTCACATATAGCTCTGTGTGAGACTTGCCATGCAAATAAAGGCAAGCCACTTGGACCAGCTCCTTTAGGGGAATATCCAATGCCTAGTGAACCATGGGAAATAGTAGGAATGGATTTACTTTCCCTCCCACAGTCACATCAGGGTTCGAATTATTTATTAACTGTAGTTGATCATTTTTCTAGATATTTGGTGGTAGCACCATTGAAAACTAAAACGGCAGAAGAGGTTGCACATAAATTTATATCCAAATTTATATGTCCATTTACATGCCCCAAGATAATAATTTCGGATAATGGTAAAGAATTCCGTAACAGTATCTTACAGAAAATATCTGAATTTTATAATATTAAGCAAACGTTTGTGTTAGCATATCACCCTGCATCTAATGGGTTAGCAGAACGGCAAAACCGTAAAATATTGGAAGTACTTCGTGGAGCAATAAATAAAATCCCCTCCACATGGGAGGACTGGATTGATATGACAGTCTGTTGTATAAACTCAACAAACACGGAAACAGTGGGTAAAACTCCTCATGAAATAATATTTGGCGTTCAGAAACGTCTTCCATATGATATAACAATTCCCACACAGAGGCCCTGTTACAACATGGACGACTACGCTGAACGACAGCGAGTTGCATTTCAACAAATTTATCATGAGGTACAAAACAAATTACAAGCTAGCAGAAATAAAATGCGAATAAGGCAACATAATAAAGCAAAAACGCAAACATTCACTCCAGGTGAACACGTAATGCTACAGGTACCCGATCGAACTTCAAAACTTCTGCCACGGTTCACGGGACCGTATACAGTTATATCTATAGTAGGCAATAAAATTGTAATAAAGCATAATTTTACTCAGGTGGATGATATTGTTCATGTAGACAGAATAAATAAATTGGTAAAATGCGCGCAAACCCAACATCCAAATAACCAATCAGAATCTCTGCAACATCAACAATTTCCTCTCCCTAGTAATATTATCCCTACTACTGATAATCATAACATACATACTTATAAACAGAAACTCCGATCGGCGAAAAAGTAAAAGATAATAATTCTTCTTACAGATGTGGCCCAACTCAGCATATATTATGTTTTTTATGACCATACTCATGGCAACTAAAGGTTATGCTGACGTAAACACCATCCCTAGTGATGATGTGCTTATCCCGGGAGCACTCGTTCAACAATTTGGTAAAATATTGGTCACGGAAGATGTTATTACTATTTCATTTTCCTTAAATGACATTGCTGAACTCTTTCGTAAGTTTACAGCCGTTGAGCATGGATTGTATTTACTTAATGATACACTAGTTTTTTCTGATAGAAATGACACTAAAGGATTTACTGATTTATGGGCATTATATTCAATCTTGTCCTTTAAGGTTCAACGCACTATGACGGAATTAAGCGACATTGGTGATATTGCTCGCTTATTATAATAATTTTTTTTTTATAGAAATCCAGTTGCTCAGAGTCACCACCGCCAAGAGCGTGGTTTAGTGATTTTTTTAGGTGAAATATCTAAGGCACTGTTTGGTACTGCAATGGATAGTGATGTACAAGCATTATCTCAGAAATTAAATGTTGTAGGACAGGCAGTTGTGAATCAGGGTAAGGTAATCAGGCAGGTATATAACAGTGTTCAGATCATTGACAAAAACTTGAATACAGTTTTTGATGCTGTAAAGGAACAACAGCGAATGATATCCACACAGTTGGAACATTCTCATCATATTTTTAGGCTACTATATCTTTCTGTTAGTTGGCAGGAAATGGAATTTCAAGTGAAAGGACTTAGAGAGTCTTGTCAAACATTAATTAAAGAGGTAATTACTGCAGGTTTAGGTAAGGTTAACTCACGATTATTACCAATCAAACAATTGCAGGATGCACTTGAGATAGCTATGATGACTTATCATCTTACTCCCATATTTCATACACCTAATTTGGAATATTATTATGCAATCATGAACAGTATTTTAACACCAGAAAATATACTAATTAATATTCCAATGAAGAGTAAGATGTCCTTCACAGGCTACTCAGTACAACCATTCCCAATGAATGTAGAGAATAATCTTTTGATGTTAGATTCCCAACCTATGAATATTGTTCTTAGTGATGATTATTCTCTGGTTGATGAGATTAGTGAAGCACAATTTCTCAATTGCCATTCGGCATATCTTCATTTATATGTTTGTCCCGCATATTTGTTTGCATTTAAAGCTCCAACTGACGCACCATGTCCAATTGCTTTAAGTCAAAGGAATACTCATCAAACACTTTCTGCATGTACTTTCAAATATGTTACTAATCAAACACTCTTTCATCGTCATTTCTTTAATTTCCACTATCTCTACTTTCCTGCTACGACACAAGTAACACTGATCTGCCCTAATGACACAACACATGGTATGGTTCAAGGTTACTACAAAGCAGCAGATTTATGTGAAATACGATCCAAGAAAATAGTTACATTACCTAGTAAACATCACTTGCTTGAAAACATGACACTCTCTTCCACCTTTCAACATAGTTCGTATAATGTCGATTTGTTTAATATCTCCCAATTATCAGTTGTTTCGGAAAAAGTGAAACTATTAACTTTACTAAATGATACTGTGATTCAAGCATCTTTATCTGATAATTTGATTCCTCCATATTTGGATCACGAAGTATTGCTACCTACATTTATAATTCCATGTCTTATTCTTGTGGCTTGTACGGTGATTTTCTTATTTTGCATTAGGAAGGTCTATCGACGTTATACTGTGTTATCTCGTCTTGAAAAGAATGTTTTAACTACGCCCTCACAGCCTCAACATAGCAAGAATGCTTACCCTTCATTAATGTGTGAATCATCAGCATAGGTTAGCTTACATACACATGATATATACATGCACCTAGCTGAACACATTACTTTTAAGTTGATTTATATTGATGTATGTATTGATTTTAATTTATGTGTGTATTGATTTATATTGATGTATGTATTGATTTTCATTTATGTGTGTATTGAATTTCATTTATGTCTACTGTATAAAAATGTGTTCATGACCATTTATTTCTTATATTTTTTTACTTAGTTTCCTCGTCCCAATATGTAAAAGCCGATAATTGTACATCTGTTGCCCACATTAAAGATGATATCTGGGGACAGATCTCTTGGTAGCGGACTGATCGAATGTACAGTGGTACACAGGTGATTTAGCAGATAAAAGGGTAAATGGTCACTTTAAGTCCCTTTTATTGTTTTGGGGTCACTAGCACCAAACACAGCTGCTACACACACACGTGGTCGTACGCAGCTACTCACCCCCACACACACACACACACATCCATACATACACACCTCGTCATACCGTGCTCCTCCCTCACACACGCACTCTCACACACACACACGCACTCACGCACTCACACACACTCACACACAACACGTGGTCATACTCCCTCACACACACACACACTCACACACACAAACACAACATGTTTGTGATACCAAACACTATTAGTCTACCTATATGCCTCTAGGACATTGGACTTTCTAAACCTTAATCTTCATCTCTACCCAACTACACGAGTCACGAATGGGTCATTTACTTATCTTGACCCCTGGTTCAAAAGGGTAGAGAAGGAAGAAAAGAGGGTAAAGAGAGGAATTAAGAGAAGGGAGAGAAGAAGAGAAGGGGTGGAGTCAGTAAGAGAAATGGGTGGAGACAACAAGAGAAAGGGGTGTATACAATAAGAAAAAGAGGTGGAGCTAGAGTTGAATTAGAATAACATTTAACTCTACAAAATGGTAATACTATATCTTAAGAGTCCTGGCATCTAACCTTCCAGAATGTATATATACTGGGAGAAAAGTACCATAGGTAGGGAACTCAACATCGAGACATACAAGAAGACATCTCTCTGGCTCTGCTTGAGTAAGACAAGACAGAACACAAAAACTCTGTTAAATAAACTAAGTTTAATTGTTCTCACTGAAGTTTAATTCCTACCTTGCATCTTGCTTGCCTGAACACAACCATACCTCGCCGAAGCTCGCTACCACGACTACCAACAACTACAACAACAACAACAACCAGGTATTGTGCCAGAGTCATTGAATAACTCACATTCAGGACTGGTACACAAGCCAAACGAGACTCCTGGCGAAGCTTTGTCTCTACTATAAATTCTGAAACATCTATCTCTAAAGTCTGGTCCACTGTTAAAAAAATAAATAGAAAGAAAATTTCAAGTAAAATAACTAACATCAATCATAATAACGTCAATTTTGACGAGCCTAGAGACATTGCTAACGCCCTCGCCAGGCAGTTCTCTTTTGCTAGCAGCTCTGACAATTACCATCCAGCTTTGTTGCCCCTCAAGGAAGCATCAGAGCTGCAGCCTATTAACTTTGCCACAGGAGATGAATTGGATTACAACTGTGATCTTACAATGCAAGAGCTTGTTTAAGCCCTAGGAGCCTGTAGTGGGACATCCCCGGGACCCGATGAGATTCGGTATGAGATGATAAAGCATCTTGATCATGATTCCATGATCAAGATGCTGCAAGTGTTTAATGAAGTTTGGAGGGGTCATGCCTTTCCAGATTCATGGCACTTTGCACATATCATTCCCATACCGAAAGGAGGGGGGGACCCCAGATCGACTTCATCGTATCGCCCTATTGCTCTCACAAGTTGTTTATGCAAGGTCATGGAACGAATTGTTAATCGTAGGCTATTGCGTTTTTTAAATTCCAGGAACTTACTGGTTGACGAGCAGTGTGGCTTCCGCAAAGGTCGCCAGACGCTCGATCAATTAGTAAGCCTGGAATCTCACATTCAAGAGGCATTTGCCAAAAAACAGTTTTTAGTTGCAGTATTTTTAGACATAGAAAAAGCCTACGACATGACCTGGCGACATGGCCTGCTCAGGAAACTACATGCGATGGGATTACGCGGTAATCTGCCCTTTTTTGTTAAGAATTTCATGTCTGACAGAACTTTCTCTGTCAAGCTTTTTTCGGATACAGTCACTTTCTCGGACACTTTTGTCCAGGCAAACGGGGTCCCCCAGGGAAGTGTTCTGTCCCCGACCTTATTTTTATGTATGATTAATGACATTCTACCAGCTCCTCCTCGAAATCTTAAATACTCACTGTATGCTGATGACTGTGCAATATGGCACTCCAGCCATAGTGCACAGTTTTCGGCAACTCGAATTCAATCGGCACTGGATTCGATCCATAATTGGTGCCTCCAGTGGGGTTTTAAGTTTTCAATTAGAAAAAGTGTAGGGGTTATTTTCACTCATAGGAAAAAAACAGACGTTCGGTTGACCATGGGTGGAAACCCCCTACCTATTCAAAATTCAACTAGATTTCTTGGACTGATTTTTGACAGTCGACTGACATGGACTTGCTATGTCAGTCAGTTAAAAACTAAATGTTTAAAAGCACTCAATTTACTTAAATGTATTTCTGGTACAAAATGGGGAGCAGATAGGAAGTCTTTGTTAATGCTATATAAATCCCTGATCAGATCTAGAGTAGATTATGGGTCCATAGTGTATGGTTCGGCATCTGAGTCTGTGTTGAAAGGTTTGGATGTTGTGCAGAATGCTTGTTTGCATGTGTGTCTTGGAGCCCTACGTTGCACTCGAATCGAGCGTCTAGAGGTGGAGTCACAAGTGCCTCCCCTCCGTCTAAGACGAGACCAACTAATGTTAACATACTTCGCTAAGAAAGCCAGGGTGCCGAGTCATCCTCCCGGTAATGCCTTGCTGTGGCAACCGCACCCGGGGGGCCATGGCGTTAGGCCCCTGGCAGAAGGACCGAGTCATCCGTCCGGGAACCCCTGCGCCCCAGGGGGCACTGGCGTTAGGCCAAGGGAAACCAGGCCCGATGTTTGTATTCCCGGGGAGCCGAGTCATCCTCCCGGTGGCGCCTTTTTGCGCCTGCAGCCGGGGGGCCATGGCGATAGGCCCCTGGAAGGGCCAAGTTATCCGCCTAGGGGACGCACGGCCCCGGAGGGCACTGGCGTTAGGTCCCTTAGAGCAAGACTCAACGACCTCGTAGAGTGTGTCGGTATAGAATTATCAACAATCGATTCCCTGGTTATAGTAAATATTGCACCTTGGGTAATACCCCCTTTTATTTGTGTGGAATCCTGGTTACCAGGGGTTAAATCCCAGGTGCCGGAGGTGGAGGTACACCAGAGGTTTCGTGAGATAATTGTCAAACATCTTTCTTATTTCCATCTATATACCGACGGGTCCAAGACGGATGAATGTGTGGGTGCGGGTGTATGGTCGACTGAATGTCAGTTTAGATTCAGACTGCCGACTCATACATCTATTTTTCTTGCTGAATTATTTGCTATAGATAAAGCTTTGGATTTTGCCCTATCGACGACCCACGATAGGATAGTCATATTTACTGATTCATTAAGTTCACTTAAAGCTATTAAATCTTTGAATACAACTAACAATGAAATACAGGGTAATATCATTAGTAAGCTATTTAGTGCCAATAAATTGATCAAGTTAATATGGGTACCATCACATTATGGTATCTATGGTAATGAACAGGCTGATAAATTAGCAGGGTCGACTGTTGATCTGGACCTTAGCATAGTCCGTACGGATCTCAGGTGTTTTGTCTCTCTCATAAAATCTAAAATTCATCTCCTGTGGCAAAGGCAGTGGACCAGACTAGACATCAGAAATAAAGTCAAGCTTTTGATTGAACCCTGGGCTACGTCATCCTGTCGTAGTTGCAGGGACGAGGTGGTGTTGGCACGACTCAGGCTAAATGCCACATGGACAACCCACCTAGAAGCCTACATAAATAGAAGTTTTCCTCCTATGTGCCCATCATGCACACAAGTCATGTCAATAGAACATTTGCTCATCTTTTGTAATAAATATAATAATCAACGAATTAAAATTAAAAGACATTTCCAACTAAAAAATGTTAACCATAGAAAATGTTTTATCTGATGATAAGAGTATTATAAACAAACTGCTAAGTTTTCTGAGGGAGACAAAACTTTATGACCTTATATAAATTGATAGAATAAAATGGATTAGACTGGCTTAATGACCTTTGACTATATGTCGCTGGTTGATAGCCATAAATCCAACAAGTGAAGTGGGCCTCAGCGCACTCTCTGCTTGACTTACAACAGTGTAACTTGTGTGTAAAGTGACTCCCTTCTCTCATTTGTGTGTGGATTATATACTTGTTGTGCTGATGAACATCTGTGAGATAAGTATAATATTGTGTACTATTATTGTTAGGTGGTTTACGTTAGGTTTAGGATTATTGTAGTTATTAAGGATATTGTATTTGTGTTTTATTGATTCTTTTACATGTAAGATTACGTTGGGTATTATTATATTGTGACCGCATTGGTTAAGTACATTTAGGTTTATTGTTGTGGTTATTATTTAATGTGTGGATTACTGTGTTTAGTATTCAGTTACTGTGTCTGGGATGTAACGGGTATGGTGAGGGTTGGTGACTTGTGTCGGCTTGGAATTCTGTAATTGTTATGTGACCTGAGTGGTATTTCAGTCTTCTGATACCTTGTAGGATATACTTTGTGATTTGTTATTCTCCTTAAATATAATTATCTTTTATAGACTCCTGAGTATAGTTAACCTTCCCCCTTTTTCCCCCATTTTAACTTCTGTTCACTCTCCTGAGGTGGGTAATAGTCAGATAAGAGGTTGGCCCGAAAGGAGGGCGTAACAATAGCTGTCTAATATCCAAAGGATAATATATATTCAGTAGTCTATCCCACTACGATGGTGAACAAAAGACACTGCCTTTGTTTAAAGGATATAATATAACATATATTCTAATTATTTTTGTTTATTATTACTTTTCAACTAATCACCTTCATTTTTCTAGCTCAGAATGACCACAACACAAATTTCACTTTTACACTCTCCTTACATATCTAAATATGCTTTCACGCTCTGATATCATCATATAAGATTTCAGAATCACATTTTTCAAAACAAAAATATGAAATATAATATCACTATTACCAGCCTAAACAAGCATGTTAAGGAGCGCATAAGTTTAAATACTGCATTGTCAACTTATGTCATCACCCGCGGTTCCCCTCACTTGTTGGTGGTGTCAACTTATGTCGTCACCTGCATTTTAGAGGTTAACGCACATAATCATTTATTTGTGTTGTAAAATGCTATCCTATGCATTTTCACTGTAGCCAAACTTAATTAACTGAAGTCAGGGAATAAAAATGTTCTGAAGAAAATATAATGCTATATATATTTACTGTAACCAAACAACTTGAAGTCCAGGGCATATATCTGAAAAATCTTTTGCATTACATGTGATGGAATGTTGGCATAGTAGGAGGCGTCAGAACTGGTGCCTTCCTTAGTGACGTGTCGGGTCGGGTCGGGAAGGGATACTTGTCAGGATCCTGGATGTGTGTCAGGCTCAGTAGGTCCCTCACGTCTTCCTTGACAGTCTCCAGGTGAATCACATAGTCATAGTGATAGAAGCAAGGATGGCAGGTGTTGAAGATGGGAAGCCAGTGGATGTCCGGCAGCTTTAGTTCATGAGTCCACAACACGTGATTTATAAACTGCTCAAAGGAGAATGTGGCTTTCTGAAAGTTTTTTTACCAGTATCTCATCATAACCTCCATACGCTGTAATTATGAGTTCATGCATGAAGTCGAACCGGGAGGAGTGATTGTTGTAGGTGGCATAGAAGTGTTCAGAGCTGATCCTTCCACCGGAGATGAGGGCCGGCAGCCAATAGTGATACCAACGTACATACCAAGGCTCTTTTGCATCGATCTTCTTTCGATAGGTGTCGTTGTAAACATCGATTGGAAGACCGCCAAGATACTTATCTCTGTGGGGTAGAAAAAAAAAAAACACAAATACAAGAGAAAAGTTAGAAATGCCCTGTAGATTCTTAATATACATTGAGTAATCAATTCACCTTGAGAAAATTAAACTAGTTGGGAGCCGCACCAATTTGACAATTGCATTGATGACATAATATATTGTCAGCCGCGGTCACCACCATCACTTGTTGGTTGTAATTACATAATTATGTCGTCATCAGGTATCTAATTAAGTGTTAACTAACCCCAGAGAGGAAAGATCATCAGATAAATAGATATTCCATATTCCTATAAGCTGATAAATTATATATACCCATAACCTGATATATTATATATACCTATAAGTTGATATACCTGTAAACTGATACATTTAAACCTTTAAGCCGACATATTATATTTACCTGTAAGCTGACACAAGTCGTCGCAGTGGGTGTCGAACACTGATGGCAGCTCGAGGTGTTACTGACTCATTCTTGTTTGCTTCACTCTCTTCAAGTAGCCACTCAAAGTTCTTCCACGATATAGATCCTCCCTGCATATACCATGTGGATTAGTTATATGTTAATTGGTAAGAAGTTAATTGAATTGTTTATTGTTGCAAACACATACAACACAGGAGAGGGAAAGTACGAGCATGTTGACCAACCAAATTCATGTTGGTATGTAACGCTGATGTTATTTTGATGTTATGTTTGTATGTTATGTTGGGTACGTCATGTTGATGTTATGTTTAAGTTATGTTTATGTCATTTTGGTAGATAATATTGATAAGTCATAGTATAGTTTCATTAACGGTCAACATATTTTATAATCATGTACAGTTGCCAAAAAAGGTATTGTGACAAATCCTGATCGAACTTTAAGCATAGTAATATCCATACCTATTTGCAGGGACTATAAGCATGTATAAGGAAATATACATATCATTCTGTAATACAAACATATAATCCCTACAAACAACTATGGACATTAATATATTTAATGTTGTATCAATAGTTGTCGCAATACCTTTTTTGGCAACTGTACATGTTACTGAGTGAAGCAACATTCATTCATCTCCTTACATCTATTAAGCAAACATATATTAGACCTTTTTCATTATGGGACCCTGTGTGCGATGTAGTCAGACAATTGGAGATAAAAAGGTCCTTCAAATATTGCCACGAATCACACACACCTATATAGAAGGAGGTAGTTTCATATCATAGACAGAAGGAATCAAAAGCTTTCAATTCTCATATACGATCACAGGTCCCTTAAATTCTCAAAGGGGTAATACAGTGTTGGTTAATATATGGATCAACTAATTCCTCCAAACAATTCCAAGCAATAGGCCACCATAATCATATTCTTCATCAGGTCCTGTTATCTCTCATTCTTTGAAGGAATCAAGGCTCTCCAATATACAAACAAGTGAATTACTACTTCCTTAGGGGAATAACTTATTTCTGGATGAATAAGAAGGCTACTGATTCCTGGAAACCGTGTAAGAAAAAAGGCTACTTCAGAATGCGAGCAGGTGATCATCTATGTTGTTGGAAGGTGTCGTGGTATACAGCAATATCATATTAATAACATAATAATTTTTGTTTACGTGTTACTTTCCCTTTCTTCGAGTATCTTTCTTACCTTGCGAGTTAGACACACGCCAAGAATTCCCTTTATCTCGATAACTACTGATGGAGGCATATTATAGGTTCCATTAATGAGACCGAGTTTACTACACTGTTGATGTAGGAATAACGCTCTCTTAATGATGGTGGGGTCAGGGGTGGTGTTGCCAGTGGTGGTATTGTTGTTGTTGTTGTTGACAGTAATGGTATTGATAGTGGTGTTGACAGGGATGATGTAGCCAGTGATGTTGACAGTGGTGTTGAGTGAGCATGGGAATGGCCACCAGGTTTTTACACCACATCTTGAAAAATTCACTTGGATGGCGGGCTTCTGCGTAAGTAACTTGGGAAAGAAGGAAGAAATACTTAGTGTTTTTAAAAAGATCTGTTCTAACCAGGATGTAATCTTCTTTTATTATATTAAGGTAACTTTCTATCGGTGTGTTTGTTCACGAACTAATCTCTCAATTTTCACTGTAAGTGGACAAAGCCTACACATATTTGGATTCACTGAGTCACTTTGTGGTAAAAGTCAACTTTCTCATCCATTTTCATAAAAACTTGATGTGAACATAAAACACAATGACCCCGTCCATAATATCAGGCAAATATTATTACCAAACTAATGTAATTCCAGTTTCAGGCAAAAATTGTTACCAAAACTACTGTAATTCTAGTATCAGGCAAACATTGTTACCAAAACTACTGTAATTCCAGTATATACAGCAGGTTTGGTATAGGTGGGTAGTGTGGAGTCTGTAAGAGCTGATCTATCTGGTAACACTAATTGAAGCTTAGGTAATAAGCACAGAGGAGAATGTCTATCTGGTAACACTGTAATATACAATAAACACATAGGTTAGTCCATCTGGTAACACTGCTTTAAATAATAAACACAGAGGAGGGTGTCCGTCAGTCTGTCTAATCTTGTGAACGGGGATCATGTTCATCTTTCACCACTAAGGGTGAGTATTTATTTTTACCTGATAAAGAAAAATAGTGATTGGTAAATAGAAAATGCACAATATCGACACCACACGCCTTCCCATGTTGTCTCTATTGTGTTGTGTTGTGTTGTTTGTGTATCATATATATAGTTTCCTCGTGTCTGGTCTTTACCATTTTTCCTGGTCATATAAATATATTTAAGGAAAATATCTATGCTATATTTAACTTTTCCTTTTTCCTCTACTTCTTTTTGGTGAGGACATCTGTCCATCTACACGGAGCAAAAGTGACCCAGAGTACGGAGGATGAATGAAGGATGGAAGATGAAGTAAGTACAGTATACTGTAAGCACTGAGAAGGGATAATATAACATGTGGTAAGCCAGAGCGAGAGTGATCGTGGTTGTGGTGCGTCCCAAGTCCACTCTGCCAAAACAAGTGACTGTGCTTGTGGGCTGGGCTGCAGGCTGGGCTGGGAGGGTGAGTGTGTGATGGTATGTATTGTATGTACAGCCGGCAGCATAAACTCGCGTCCGTCTTGTGCAATTTACATTGCTTATATGACCAGATAGTTGCATTCTGTACCAGTTTTTATGCTAACAACATATGTAATTTACCACATAAGAGCTACATCTGTCATCTCTTCATTATAATTATATTACAACATCACTATATCTAATACATACGCAGGTGAAAATTAAGCGAATTTATGCTGCCGACTGTACACACCAAAGGGACCTGTATAAGAGTATATACCACTCCCTCATGCAGTCAGAAGCTTCAATATTGTCTGTCACCCACACCACCATCAACAAACTCGCCAGGATTTTTATTACTTCAAATTAGACAAAGATGATTCAAAGGGCAGTATCGCTGGAGAGAACAGGAAGGCCGGCGCTCTTATTAAGCTTAGTCTTCTGTTGACTGACCAACTCTCACCTGAGGAAGTCACAATCCTGGTTTTATTCCGACATTCTTTGTGAAACGCACTGGAAATATTCTTAACTTTTCCTCATCCGATTGTGATGTAGTCAGAAGATTGGTGGTAAACGAGTCCTTCAAATATTGGCCCGAAACACCACCTAGGATTATGGAAAGAGCTTATTTCGTGGCATAGTTGGGAGGAATCAGAAGCCTCCAGTTTTTCATATACAATCATAGGGTCCTTAATACTAGGGTCACACATACCCGAACTTGAGCCCGAATGCATCCCGAAGTGTGTTCGGTTTGTATTCGTAAGTCATTCGGGCAATGATTCGGGGTGTTCGCGAATAGTTCGGGGCCATTTGCAGAAATTCGGGATTGAATCGGAAAGTTTCCCGAATGTTTGGTGTTGCATGAAACATTCGGAACCAATTTGGGATGGGCAAAAATTCGGGCAGAGATCGGGATATATTCGAAAACTATTCGGGAATACTTCGGAACATTCAGTATGGCATCTGTTTGCATTCGGTTTGTATTCGGTTTGAATTTACGTTACCACCCCTGTGAGCAGGGGGTGGGGGGTTTGAGTCGGCTGTCTGAGGTCTTCCTGCTTAGTCAGCCATAGCCGAAGCTGACTCGGGTCCTTATGATGCGTGCTATAATTGTGTTTCATACACACAGTGTGTGCTACACTCTGTTCCAGTGACTGCCACTCCTTTAATAACCTTTATTCACTGTCGATTACTTTTAATCCTCCCTCTATCCTATCGCTGAATACCCTTCTCTTCCCAATTACCGTTCCTTCTATTTCCTTCCTTGCTATTCCATTTTACTCTTTCTATTCCTCTTCTTTTCTTTCCTCTAACGTCTTCTAACCCTTTACCCCCTCCGTCACTCCTTTTCTCTATCCCTCCCCTCCTCTTATCCCTTTCCACGTCCTCCATTCTAATTTCTTAATCCTCGTAATTACTAATGTAATCTCATTTAATTAACATTTTTCCAGCTTTACAAATCCTACACTCAGATGCCTCTTCCCTCGCCCGTCGCATCTTCCTTCCTCTATCTTCTGCATCATTCTCATCTCCCCAGAGAGAGAGAGAGAGAGAGAGAGAGAGAGAGAGAGAGAGTTGCATAGATACACAGACCACAACAGACTTTACGGTCCACAAGAGGTGATCTGATTTGAGGATTACTGGTAGAGAATATATTTCTCTCCAGTGATAGTCTAAGATAAGGATAGCAAAGCAAAAGACACTTTCCGTACCCACCACTCCATACAGGAAAGCAAGTCAGAAATAATCACCTTGTGGAGTTGGCATTTGCAATTTTAGTGTCATCGGCAAACTTTGATAATATGCATGAGAGGCCTTCGTCTATGTCGTTTATGTAAACTAGAAATAGAATTGATCCTAAAACTGACCCCTGTGGCACTCCACTCATAATGCCAGTCGAACTAGAATAACTAGGTGATATTTCATTCATTTCAACGTGCTGTTTTCGATTGCTTAGCCTGTTCTTTATCCATCTTACTGTATCGCCTTGGATTATGTGTAATTTTAAATTAGTTATTAAAAGTTTATCATATTCAATGATTATGTCATTTAACAAGTCTACCAGGATCTTTATGCATGAACGTTTATTACGAAAACCATGTTGAGTGTCTCTTGAGTAAATTGTTTTACTCTAAGTAGTTTGTACGGCTATCTCGTATGAGTGTCTCTAGCATTTTGCATACAAGCAAGTTAGGCTGATAAGGCGATAGTTGCTACGTAGGGATTTGCTGCCTTTTTTAAATATTGGCGTTACGTTAGCTAGCTTCCATTCTTTAGGTATTGTCCCTGTGTTTAGAGAATATTAAAGAGCAGAGTCAGAGGTTTAACTATTTCGCTTTTTTGCTTCCCTGCAATATGCGAGGGGAGATCGTATCAGCCTAGGTGATTTATTTACATTTAATTTTTCAATACATTTTATTACGTCTCTTTCTGTTAGGTTGATGTTATTTAATACCTCAATGTTTCCATTTCATACTGCTGTTTCTGTTGGTATATCATTCGAGTTTTCTGTAGTAAAGTCTGATACAAAGAATTTTGTCTTTTCGTCGTAAGTCTGTAAACTTGGCCTGCTCATCATTGTTGTCCAAAATGTTTAATATATTATTTTCTTATTACTACGATTATGTATCATGTGTCAGGAACAGAACACTAAAAAATAATTTGTAACCTTGTAGGAATATCATGGTGTCACTGTCACGTACAAATATTCACTACGGTATTTACTTACGATCGTTAGAGCACAAATTCGGACAAGGGCAAAAACTTAAAAAATAGCCCTACCATTGTGAGGTCCACGAATCAAATGAGTGGATAGCGGATCGATATTGTGATTGTGTTTACTAGCCAACTGGCAGGAAATAACTATGACGGTCTAACACGTCAACCGGAGTGCACCTACCGACGTTATATCACGTGAGCCGTACAGTAGGGGTTAAAATAGTAAATGAACAAATGAAGAAAATTTGTGATATTCTACAACAGTTAAGTGAGCGTGTTACAACACTGGAAATATCTACTACGCCACGTGAGGCAGCACCGACCCTCACCCCAGACCAGCCAAACACCTTACATGTCCCGATGGAAGACTTACTCATATGACTTAAGAAACTGGAAGAAAAATCGAGCACCACAACCGATGCAACGCCAAACAAGACCAACACAACTAAACAGGTATTATTTCTTGGTGATGTAAATCTTAAATACATTAAAGTGTCCGATCTTCAAACAGTGTGCCATTAGAACCTTACACGAGGCAAATATAGACCTCCTGAAGTGTTGGGTGAAAGAAAAATTGTCATGGTCTCCACAACAGTGCATACTATATGGCGGTCTATTCGATGAGATGGAAAATAGAGCCCAGTCAGATGTCATAGACAATCTGAGTGCACTTGTAAGTGAACTATAAAGCAAAAATGAAAATATGGACATATGTGTTTCCCAAATTTCACCGAACATATAATCCGACACACTTCTTGCAAAAATAAATGAATTAAATGAATACATTCAGAAGTGGGCTGATGACAATGACATCACCATCATTAACCCTAACCTCTCCTTCCGACATGGTAGAGGAGAAATACATGAGGAGTGCTTTGATGCACATGGGGAACACCAAGGCTCACTATTGTCAAGGACTGGGGTTGTGAGGTTACTAAAAGGCCATATCTACAGAATACCCAGCCTTCAATGACTGTCAAAACTGGGACCAAATTAAGAAAAATGCAAGCAGTGTATCAAACATTAGTCAACCACGTACAGACAACCCCAGAAGCACACCCGACACTTCCCCCACCATTAACCACCCAACGAGGGACTCTGACCATGACGGGTGGCATCAGGTGGACAGAAAACGACGACCTCACCTGACTCGAAGGGATAATCTACGTGACCACAGGACAACCGCCCCCCCCCCGCTGAACTCCATATACACTGGGGACATGATGCCGGTAACAACAGACCTCACACGACCGGCGCTAATCCCCAGGTAGCCAGGACACTAACTCCTTCATCCCTGCCCCCTTCTCACCACTCTTATAGGAACAGGTGGGAAGTACTGGAGGAACGTGATGCCTCACCACACAGATCATCACCACATAGGGCACAGGCACACGAGGGGAGTCGCAGGAGACGGCACGATCAAGAAGTACTGTACCACACGCGTATCCTCACCGCCACCGACACGTAAAACCCTGATATGGTTGTTATAATTGTGGAGAGTTTATCCATCACCAATCTAACTGTCGTTATGATCACAAAATTCAATGTAATAACTGTAATCAATTTGGTCATAAGAATAAGCTTTGTAACTCGTATAGCATATAGTGGTGTGGCAAAGACGACCAAGCCGACTGTATACCTAATTCAATATTAAAGGACTCACTCACTATTGAACATGTTAATGCACAATCATTGCAAGCAAATTTTGATGAAGTCAAGATTTTGATAAGTTAAAGAAATATAGATGTTCTATGCATCAGTGACACTTTAATTTCTTCCCACACCCCTGATGCTTATGTAACTATTCCTAATTACGCTCTACACTAGTGGTTCCCAAACTGGGGGCCATAATCTGAGGCTATGCATAAATAAAACCAAAGGAGTTTAGCTGGTAGGTAGCCAATGGAGGGAACATACAGGTTCAGTACAGGTTTGTGCAATGCCTTGCTGCCAGACACATGAGTACTACGTCCTTTTTTATATGATTCTGTGTTCTTGACATAAAACAAGACATGGGGATGTATTAGGGAAGCAAGACAATTTTAATTCAACAATATTCTAATCTAAGGCTTCCTAATTAAGCTGTGTATTCTGTATGATAACCTGGTATTGAATCTTACGTATCAGCAAGGATGTTCATATTATTCAGTTAACGGGTTATGGTTGCGGGGGGGGGGGGCATGGACAAGGATCATGTATGAAAAGTGGGTAACGACCAGAAAAAGTTTGGGAACCACTGCTCTAGAAAATATAAATATTGCTTCAGATAAGTTAAAGTTCCTTCAATTTTTGAATGACTCAGGCATTACCTCGACATTGGATCAGTTATTACCTGTGCATCTCTCCAGAGAAGTTGTATTTCCTCTTCACATTATCCCTGCACTTATGTTAATTGTTTGTACTGTAGTTTTTAGCTGGTGTATACGGAAGGTGTACGCTAGGTACAAGCAATTATCTGCTAATGAAAGAAGAAGGCAAGTGTCAACTGATAATGAGGAGGACACAAATGTATAGGATTTATTACACACCATACACATTTATATAGGATGTATTTACCCATAATGTATATTGGACATGTAGGCTAATATTGATTATTATCTGTAGAAATTATAAAGTACATCTACAGATTACATGTATTCCAATAATAATATCATCTATATACTTAAATCTTAAATTTAAAAGGGAATATATTAATAATCAACCTGGAAAGATATGCCAGAAGTAAATAATACCCTTATATAACAAATGTAAATTATTATAAATGTTCCTTCGAGGGCGAAGGATGGTAGTGGCCGAGCATTGTTACGGTTTCACCTTCATTAGAGGGCTACTTATAATAACTTACTTAATACTTAACACTTAGACTCTCAGACTTACACCCGTCACATGATGCTCCAATACTGCTAGCCTAAGCTTGAACGGGAAGAGTACAGGACTCACTTACTGTGGGAAGCACTAACACGCCAGCATATAGTGACGACACAACACAAGGGACGCGACCTAGTTGCGCTCCTATAGCTCTCAGTTAGCTACCGATAACCGATCCGATCACAGGTTATCCTAGCGTGTTATCTCTCCTTAAAGTTAGCTTCCTAGCCTAGCTTAAACCCGTGCAAGCTACATATTGTGACTCTGTAGACTAACTCGTGTTATAAATAAAAAGTGATTAATCTAATTTAATCTTGCTAGTATTTTCTCAATCCTAGTAATTATAAAAAGCCTTATAATAAAATCAAACTCCGAAGAGACATCAAAAGACAGCCAGTTGCCTGCCACCTATTCGTGTACTCTCGTCACTTGGTGTAAGTAAGTTACGCCAGAACAAGGATGTCATAAATTTAGGAGAAACTATACTAGGTAAGAATGATTTTGATGTAAACTTAACCCATTGTGATGTTGATAGTAAGAGATTATTAGAGCTGCAAAAGGCAGATGAAAGTCTAGTGGAAGTGTTCCAAAAATGTGAAGATGGAGAAAACCAGTAAAACGAATTTTTTGTGGTGGAAAATGTTTTAAAGAGAAGATGGGTACCAATAGATGCAGATAAAGATGATATAACATGGAGGTCTGTTGAGCAGGTTGTAGTCCCGAAAGAATTACGTCAAAAAATCCTGTCAATGGCACATGATGGAGGATTGTCGGGACACCTAGGAATAAGGAAGACTGTGGCGCGCATCAGGAGTTGCTTCTTCTGGCCAAGCCTCAAGAGAGATGTTGCTGAGTACTGCCGGACGTGTTACACTTGCCAAAAGATGGGTAAGCCAAATCAGTCGTTAAAAGTTGCACCTTTGATTCCTATTCCACATTTTGGAGAACCATTTGAAAGGGTACAGGTAGACATTGTTGGACCACTTCCTAGAACGTCAAATGGTCACTTGTACATCTTAACAATAATTGACATGGCAACCCGTTACCCCGAAGCAATACCTCTTAGAAATATTTCTGCTTCTGTTGTTATTAGAGAACTAATTATTTTTTTTACACATTTTGGATTGCCAAAGGAGATACAGTCAGACCAAGGGTAAAATTTTCTGTCCAAAATATTCAGACAAGTCATGAGGCAGTTAAATATTACTCAAGTGTCCTCTACTGCTTATCACCCTCAAAGTCAAGGTACTATAGAACGGTTTCACCAAACTTTAAAAAGCATGTTGAGAAAGCACTGTGAAGATTATCAGAAAGAATGGGATAAGAGTCTTCCATATGTGTTGTTTGCTATACGTGAAGTACCTAATGAATCTCTAGGTTTTAGTCCCTTTGAGTTGTTGTTTGGTCATAATGTCAAAGGTCCTTTAAGATTGGTGAAAGAAAAATGGTTGGAGGAAAGTAATGAGAGAGGCCTACTTAAATATGTGACTGATGTAAAACTTAGGTTAAAGAGAGCATGGGAGTTGGCAGAATGTAACTTGAACAAGGCTCAGACTGGTATGAAAGTTTGGTATGATAGAAAGGCACGAGTGAGAATATTTAAGCCTGGAGATGAGATACTCTTATTGTTACCTGTTCAGGGCCAACCACTTGCAGGAAGGTTCCAAGGACCATATAGGATTTTGAAAAAGTTATCTGATGTTAATTATGTGTTAGAAACTCCTGATAAACGGAAGAGTCGGAGGATATGTCATGTTAATATGATTAAGCTCTATTACCGAAGAGAAAATCCTGTAGTTATGATTAATGTCTGCAGCAAGAATGAGGAAGATGTGGTTCCAGAGATGAAAAGCAGGTGGAATGGGGTAGTGAATGTGGAGGAGTTGATTAGAGAAAAAACTTCGCATCTTGAGTCGCCTGAGAGGGAGGAGTTATCTGGCCTTTTATATCGCTTTCAGAGTGTGTTTCGGAATTCACCTGGCAGGACGAATGTCCTGGAACACGACGTGGATGTTGGGGAAGCAGAACCAAGAAGGCAACGTCCGTACAGAGTGAACCCGGAAAAAGCAAACTTGATTCGGAAGGAGATCCAATATATGTTGGAGCATGATCTAATAGAAAGCTGCCAGAGTGAGTGGGCATCTCCAGTGACCCTAGTGGATAAACCAGGTGGGAGTGTTCGATTTTGTATTGACTATAGAAAAGTTAACTCGGTGACAAAAGTGGATTCTTATCCTATGCCCAGAGTGGATCAGTGTGTGGATACAGTAGGCAGTGCAAAATTCATAACTAAAATAGATCTCCTCAAGGGTTTCTGGCAAGTCCCACTGAGTGAACGAGCCAAACAGGTTTAATGTTTTGTTACTTTGGGTCATGCATATTATTATTATGTATTATAATATTATGTATTGTGTCAAGTTAATGTTATTATATATTGTCAAGTTAGTGTTGTTAATTTATTGTATCGTATCAAGTTAATGTTGTTGATGTATTGTGTCAAGTTAATGGTTACTTGAGTGAAACACCTAATGTTTGTGAATTAAACTAATGTCATTTTCTAAATGTTTCAAGTATACCCCCATAGTGTCAACATAAGAGTATTTGGGAGAGCAACGGTGCATTTTTTCTCTTGGGTGCATCGGGTCTTATAACTAAAGACCGTGACAAGAATTTGGCGACCTCGCCAGGATCACTTGTTTACCTGGGGTAAATATTTTGTTTAACTTAAATTTGATAGTTGCTTCTCTTAACAAATTGTTTTGATATATGTGATAGGAGTAATATTAATAGATATGCCTGTGTTAATATCTCAAGATGATGTTGAATCATTTTTACGCTCGAATCCTTCATTTGAGGAGATTGATGTATTAACGAAACATGAACTACAGTTGGTAGCAAGGGGATTAGGGGTACTGGAGGTTTCTGATATTCTTAAGGCACACTTGGTGGAAAAGGTGTGGAGTGAGATGCAGGTGAGGTCAGCTAGGAGTGTACAGGGTGCACAAGGATGGGACATGGCACCTGGTGCTGAGGATGATGTGGAAGAACAAAGGGAGGCAGAACCTGTGACAATGGGATTGCCGAGTATGAGGGAAATATTAAGTTCTAGTGTAACGGATCAACAGGTTGTGTTAGCTAGGATACAGGCACAAGTGGAAATGGCTAGAATAAATGCACAGCTTGAACAGCAGAGGCTGGAATGTGGAGATAGAAGGCAAAGTGAGGTGCTTCACACAGGTTTTGATGTAACGAAGCATATGAAAATGGTGCCGGAGTAAAATGAAAATGATCCAACTGAATATTTTATGTCATTTGAGAAGGTAGCATTCAATATGAGGTGGCCGAAGGATAAGTGGGCTATATTGTTACAAGGTGTGTTGAAAGGAAAAGCCATGAGCGCTTATACGGCTTTAGAGGTAAATGAATGTAATGACTGAGAAAGTGAAAGCTGCCATATTGCATGCTTACGAGTTAGTACCAGAGGCATATCGTCTACGTTTTAGGAATAACTTTAAGAATACTGGTGTGTCTCATGTAGATTTTTTACATGAGAAAGACAAGGCTTTTAAACGATGGTTACACTCCAAACAAGTAAATGGGGATTTTGAGAAACTTTATGAGTTATTGTTACTAGAGGACTTTTGTAGGACTATAAATAGGGATATATATCGCCATATTTTGGAGAGGGGGATAGAGAATGGAGCGAGAGCTGCCATCATAGCTGATGAGTATGTGATTTCACGGAAAATGGGAAATGTTTCGTGGGATAATGTGTAAAATAAAACGTATGATAATAATGTACCGCCACCTCGTAGAAATGTAGTGTACCCACAGCAAGGCACCACACAGCACCGGAGTACAGGGCCACAGAAGCAGGGGGAACCCATAATGGTCAAGCAGGTGAGAGATAAACCCTCACAATTGCCAGCATTCTCTTTAATTATATTTATCCATGTACAGTCGCGAACCAAAGTTTCGCACCCCCCTTGGCTGACAGGTCGGTGAAGCAAGTGTTAAAGATATGCTGAACGATCAGACAAACTGGTGTATCGAGTTGGTAACGAGACAGTGTAAGCTTCATTTTCGATTAGTTGCAGTTTTATTGTTTGTAAAAATGAACCTTATACTGTTTCTTTACCAACTCGAAACACCAGTTTGTCCGATCGTTCAGAATATCTGAAACTTTGGTTCGCGACTGTACACGTGGACCACTTTGCCAAGGAAGTTGCAATCAATGGCTCTCACCGCAGCAAACGAAGAGAGACTGAGTCGGACACAAACGTTTCATTTCATCCTTCCCTCGTCATCTCCCTTATGCTCCGGACAAAGTAGTCCCATGGCTCTTATATTTCGACATTTCCATTAGTTCCACCCTTATAGGTGTATTATACAGTTACACTTTATGATTAACTCTTATTCTTCTTACTCTAATACATTTCCTTTCTTCCTTAGTTAAATATAATACAGTTTTACTAATATTCAGTACAGATCTTGTTCCGCCAATAGAAAATGGTTTGTCCTCTCTTTGGGACCCTACCTAACTTAATTAATTTTCTAAGTAAGTTATAATTAAAAAAGCAGGCAACACAGGAGAGTTAGGTTCGTAATTATACATTATAATTATAAATGCAGGTTATTCCCTGTATTCAATTAATATTTTACATTCAACTCTTGATCAACACGTATTTTTTCTAACACTTCCCCTAAGTTTCACTTATTTCTCTATTTCACCCATTTACCTGGCTATAATAATTATTTCTATTGTTTATCTACTATCTCTAACTAACAACATTATTTATACTTTTTATCCAATTAAACTCTTTCAGAGAAAGCCCACAATCGAGATTATCCTACATTTATAATCTGGACCTGGTTAAGTTGTACCTTCTAACACTTCAAGTTTACTCTATTACCTGTAAATTTTCTAAATACACAGTGAAGCAAGTAGCTGTGTAGAACCATTCATGCACTCACTTGTTCATGCACGAGATATGTGTCTCTAACGAGTCCCAATTCATTCAGAGTGTATCGTAGGTAATCAGTGCTAATAATAGCCACGTGGGTTCCATCCTGTACCAACTCCATGATGTAACCGTAAAGATTCGACAAAACTACATTACGATCCATAGTCAGTTTCCTGCCGACGGCCCCGTAGGAAAGTATTGCCTGTAGTAATGTGGCCAATACTTACAGGGTTTTGGCGCCCCTTCGGCCCCAGCCACTGACTTTCAGTTCTTCAACTGTCCCTCTTTTCTATTTATTTCCTTCCTGCTTGCTGTCATCCCTCTCTATCACCTTTTTCTGGCGCTATAGGACCTCGATGTTGCGGCGCCTAATATCCATCAATCAGTCAATCAATCCTGCCGACGGTGACCAGGGTCGGGTTTATAGAGGACTTGAGAGCGTCTAGTACAAAGCCCCCGTAGTCTAACATGATGGGTCTTTGTATAAAATGGAGGCGTGATTAGAAAGATGGATTGATTGATATTAGGCGCCACAACAGCGAGGTCATAATTATAGCGCCAGGAAAAAGGTGATAGAGAGGTGTGAGTGATTAGAAAGAGGTAAGAAAAAGAGGTTAAGATTAGTGTTGTGACAGGATTTTATACTAATTTTGTTATTATTATTGTTATTTGTTTTTGTATTATTATTGTTATTATTATATTATTATTGTTATTATTATTATTGTTATTTGTTTTTGTATTATTATTGTTATTATTATATTATTATTGTTATTATTATTATTGATGTTGTTAATATTATTATTGATGTTGTTAATATTATCATTGTTGTTATCATTATTATTGTTGTTATCATTATTATTGTTGTTATCATTATTATTATTATTATTGTTATTATTATTTATTATCATCATAATTTATTATTATTATTATTATTATTATCAATATTATTATCTCTTAATATTTTTACTTTTTTTTTATTTTATTTTATATTTTTGTTCAAGGAAATCACCAACTCTTTCTACTCCAAGGATCTAGAATGGAGATGATGTTCTCGTACTGTATGTGCATTGGTGTGTATTTCATTATTTACTGTATTATATTATCTTTATCTACTGTATTTCATTATGTATTGTGTCACAACCCTACAACACTCTACAATTAAGCGCCAGCTATTCCTGCAAACTACCTAGTTAACCACTACTTCTGTTGGAACGTCATCTCCAAAACTGGTTTGAACTGACCCAGCCCAGCCTACTGTTACGGTTCTGCGAACACCTGTGAAACACCCAAGATCGACACACAGACACGACGGGATTTTCCCTCGTTCCCTTGTTTAAGGACCCTGTGATCGTGTATGAGAATTGGAGGCTTCTGATTCCTCCTGACTATGCCACGAAACAAGCTCCTTCCCTATATAAGGTGTTTCCTCTCAGTGTTTGAAGGACTCATTTACCTCCAATTTTCTGACTATATCACAGGTCCCTTAATCTATTCCTCCATATATATATATATATATATATATATATATATATATATATATATATATATATATATATATATTACAGTCAGTACTACACACTCCAGGTGTCTAACGTTTGCATCCCTGACTTTCTGAATCATAGGCTCGAAGATTCTCAGTGGTGAAGAAGTGAGACGGTGCATGTCCCCCCTCCCTCCCCCTTCTTTCCCTCTCTCTTTCTCCCCCTGCACCGTCTCACTTCTTCACCACTGAGAATCTTCGAGCCTATGATTCAGAAAGTCAGGGATGCAAACGTTAGACAACTGGAGTTTGTAGTACTGACTGTAACAGCCAGAAGTGTGGCCGACTGTACATTAGCCATGACAACTATCGAAATACGGAATTGTTCCTATTGTAGTTGATTCATTTGGGATTAGGATTGTTGATTAGGGAGAGGGAAAATAATTTTGTTATTGTATTATTTTTGTTTATTCTTGTTTTATCAAATTTGTGCAAAGTGATAATAAACGGGTTTATAATTGGTTAAGTATTCCGTCACCGATGTAACAAAATAGACTGTGTTCCTATCTAGATATAACTTTCCAATTTAAGACACTGATCGAACCCCCGTTAAAATAATTCTGGGTTGCTTGTTCGCGTGCATCATATTAAAAAGTTAATCTTACATTTAATGATGTTAATAATTGACATGACTATCAGTATATAAATAATTGATAACAGGGTGTCCACACATTTTCTCATCTCTATTTCTCATTTCTATTGTATAGGCAACCCCCCCACCCCCTCCTCAAATCCCTCCTTACTTCTCCCTCCCACCAGTGAATGGTTCGAGCGAGCAAATGTCCCATACTCAAAACATGGGTGCCGCCATATTGCTTTGAGTTACGGTGCCTTAAGTTAAGCGCCTGTAGGGGGTGCCTTAACGCTGGCCGACCCGGAAATAGGGCGAAAATTATCGTTTACACAACCCTACCTATCTGTGGGAGCCGAAATGCAGCGTTACCAATGTGAGGAAATATACTCTACGTGAGGTAGAAATGCAGACTGAATACTGCTATCACGGTATAAGGACTCTATAGTCATTATACCGTGACTGATATGATGTTGAAATATATCCACAGAGGATGACAAAGGGCAAAATATGAAGGTATAAGTAAATTACAAATTTAAAACAGTTTGCTACAACAATAAAGTGTGTAAAGAAATTACCCTTTCCTTTATGTATCTCATAAGTACATGATAGTACTGTCTGAATAATTTGTGATATAAATTTTATATATTTTGTTTGAATGATTTTTATCATTAATCAAATATATAACGATATACTTGGTGAGTAGAGTGAAATTTCATATTGTCTATATGTCCATATAATATATTATGCACTACATGTTCCATAGATGATAAAAGCGTGTAAATATTAAAAGCTTGTAAATTAGAAGCTTATGTTGTGGTACAGTGGCAACTTGCGATGTGTTATTTGTTTACCTTCAGCTGATGCACAAAGTCGTATGTGATTGGCTAACTATTCCTAAGAGGTGCTTCTGTCCGTTTCTCTCATTGGCTGAGCTGAAGTCCCGTGACACAGGCGACAAAGGCACCTTAGTGGGACTAACGACAAACGTTCCTCACTACGGCGCCATAGTAAAGTTTTGAGTATGGGACACAACGCCACAAGCTGAGGCGCCACAGGCGCGCGTAACTTAAAGTACCTTAGAGCTGTAAGGCGCCGTAGCTTAAGGCGAGCTTTGAGTATCCGGGCCCAGAGCTCACAACTAGTGATTCGGGGTTATCTCGGCCAACGTTGACAACGCCTGGTGGGCCTCACGGAAGTGTGACCAGCTGTACCCAGTTGGGTAGTCTTCTGCAGCTCTAGTGAGGGATCTAGGTAAAACTATTAAGAAAGCAGGTGAAACTCTTACTGGATTATTTACAGATTACTAGGAGATTAGTAAGAAGAAAGGCACCCCCCACGTATACGAAGAAATATTTTTTAATAGATTTTTTTATGAACTTTCTCTCCTATTTCAACATAATATAACAGCAGCTTTGCAGTTAGCGGAAATATACCCAACTAGTAAACTGAGAAATGAGGATGTTGTCATGATCCTGGTCCTGTACTCCGACATATCATATTGTTGTGTCCCATTCTCCACACTTGCACAGCTCCAACAGCAGTTGAACGGTGTAATAGGTGACGTTACTGAAGTGAGTCGTTCTTTTTATGTCAGTTACTATCGGTGCACTTGACTTGATCACTGTAGGCAGGCGAAGGAAATTCACTCTGGCACTAAGTTCACTTTCTATATTTACCAATAACCACACTCGGTTTCACAATTACACTGTCTGTACAATTACAAGAGTTTTTACTCGTCTTTTCCAACTGTACACACAATTACAGGAGATAAGCATACTGTACACTTAATTCCTTTTATCACTCTTGCTAACTTCACAGTATCATTCTTGCTATCTTTACAGCACTCAACTATAACTCTTTTCACAGACTCTTCTTTATCACTTGTCTCTCTCTGACTGACTGACTGACTTCACCTCTGTTCCACTCTACATATATATATATATATATATTCACCTAACTCTAGCGAATTCATTATGTGTCCAGGGGATCCTAGCAAATACTAGATGTAAATATAATTTTCGCCTTCACAATTACAATCCATTAAACAAATATTCAAACATAACAGGCTAACTGGCAATTCTGACACATCGCATAAACTGATCTAGAATTAAGCAAATCTCATTTCTCAACAATATCCTATAATCTGTTCAAACTTCATGAGATATGTTCAACACTATGAGATAGATCGAATCTTTTGAGCTTTACTCCCTTCCAGTTGACTCCTCTACTCTCGAATCACTCTAAATTACCTTTAAGACACTGAATAAGACAGCCGGGCTTCAAACATTTGGTATAAATAAAGCTGAAAATGATCTCTTAATCACATTTTGTTTACATATTATGCGTCTAGACTTTGTTGAGTCCAGACCTTGTCCTCGTTGTGTAAGGTGACAACAGATTACAGTACTCTCTGTGGAGTTACCTTGGTGTACTGGGGCCTCTTACCAGCTGTACTCTGTGTCTAGTCTAACAGATTACAAATATTTGAGTTTGCATCACTGACTGGAAGACTTTTTCCAGTGTGACTTTCAACAATTTTAGCATTGGGGTAGCTCTGTCAGACAGTGACGATCTCTAATCAATCTTTACAGTAGAGTAGATTTTAAGGACGAACTTGTTTGTACCAAGGTAACCAATGGTACCACACATTAGGCCCAGTGTCACACTGAAGAGAGCCATATAACCAAAGTAGAAGCTGGTCTGGAAGAAGCCATACATCCTGCAACATCAATAAAACAGGTAAGCTGAAGACAAGAGTTTTCTTAGGTGAATCTATCTATCTATAGCTCCGACGCCTCGTTCTCTCCGGGAAGCATTTTCCCGAACTTTAACTGGGTATGTGCTATAGGAGAAATTAGAGCCAATCACAGCCCGAGTTGACTTCTCGGTGTGCCGGACGTACGACGAAATGTAAACAAACCCTCGCTTTCCCCATTTATTCGAAAAAGAGAAAAGAGAGAGTGTAGGGCGAGAATAGAGAGAACATAGAAAAATAGATATATTATAGAAGAGAGGATAGGGAATTAATTACTACTATGGTACACACATACTAAAAAGAACAAAGAGCTCCTTATGAGAGAGAGAGAGAGAGAGAAAGAGAGAGAGAGAGTGCTCGTTCTACTTAGACAAGTCTCTTTATGCAGTATCTTCAGAAAAATTCATAAGAACCAAATGCTGTAATTTACCATAATCACACTTACGAATTAAACATTTATTTGCATTATAATAAACACACACACACACACACACAAGGAAAGAGAAAGAAGCCATGGAGTGTGTGTCTGCTGGATAGTTGAGAAGTGTGCTTGGTAGTTTACATCAACACATCTTCCCCCAGCCTAAGCCATGGAGTATTTTATATTACTTATCAATAGAGAACAAAATGGGAGAGAACGAGAGGGTATTGCTGGATTCATTGTTTCATTGTCTACCCAAAGAAACTATGCACTCACGTCGATTTCTTCTAATTTCTCCTATGAAGCACTTCATGAAAGTATGTTAGGTTAGGTTAGGTCAGGTCATGAAAGTATGTTAGGTTAGGTTAGGTCAGGTCATGAAAGTATGTTAGGTTAGGTTAGGTCAGGTCATGAAAGTATGTTAGGTTAGGTTAGGTCAGGTCATGAAAGTATGATAGGGAATTATTTCATATGAGAAATTAGATTAGAAGATTGGAAAAAAATGGACGTGGTGCAAATTGAAGATGTTTTATATGGTAAAATAGAATCTCTGCAGTACAATTTCGCTTTTATATCAGCAACTCTTTGGTGTCTTTTTTTTTTTTGTGCGTTGTTTTTAGTAGTAATGATCTATTCTCATTTCATATATATATAGTGTTCTTATCCTCTCTTTTATAATCTATCTATCTCGTCCTACACTCACTCATTCTCTCTCTCTCCTCTCCTCTTCCTTTTTTTTTTTTTTTTTTCTTTTTTTTAAATTTTGGATACATTCTTCAGTCAGGAGCTTCAGTAGGGCTACTGAAAACTATCTTTGACATAAAAAGTATAATAACTAAAACTATACTATACATAAATTTTAAATGCCTAAGTACACAAATAGTTATATACATTACACAAGTTTATATACATTTTATGGCTGCTTAATCCATGTATTTACAGCAGACTTAAAGGTGTGTAGTGAGGTTATGTAGTGAAGCTGTGTCTGCTGTACCAGATGATTCCACATTCGCGTATACCTTGGTAGGAATGAACGGAGGAAGGTCTCTGTTCTGGCAAATGGGATGATGTGCTGGTGATCCCTGGTGACGGCAGCACGGGTGGTGTGGCCGTGTGGTGGATTCAGCCCAAGGTTGATGGAGTGCAGTTAGGTGTGGGGCGTGCTTCTTGTGGGTCTTGTAAATGACACACAATCCTGCCACATCACGACGCTGCTGCAGGGGCTGCATTGGTGAAGGCGGTTGGTCCGGTGGGGCCTTCATACATAGTGATCGGTGTGCTCGACGTTGGATCTTGTCAAGAAGATCTAAATATGAAGGGGGGCATGACGACCAGGTGAGAGGGTCATACTCCATGAGGGGGCGGACTTGAGCTGCATACAATGTGGAGATTCCCTGGGAGTGGAGGAGATGTGATACCCGCCGGACACAACTAAGTTTCCAGGATGCCTTCGTGGCTATATTCTTGACATGGCCAGTGAAAGTCAGGGTACTGTTAATTTCCACTCCCAGTATTGATATTGATTCTTGCAAGGGCAGCGACCTCCCATCAAGCAAGATGATGAATGGGAAAGCGAGGGTTTGCTTACATTTTGTCGTACGTCTGGCTCACCGAGAAGTCAAATCGGGCTGTGATTGGCTCTAATTTCTCTTATGGCACATACACAATTAAACTTCGGGAAAATGCCTCTGGGAACTTCTGTTAAGGGGGTGGCCACGGCTTAGATGAAATACTTACAAGGAAACAATTATTATTTTACAACCATGGAGTATCATTGAATAAGAAAAGTGTGTGTGAAAATAAAGTGGATAATAATTCTATAATTATAAAATGAAGTGGAGTGACATAATACAGCAAGAAAATATGTATACAGAAAAAAGAAGGAAGAGGGATAAATTATACAGTATATGAATATATATATACAATACAGTACTCTTACCCATCCTTGATCCTTATCATAGTATGAAGGCCTTAAATTTACCCTTTAACCATGGGCATATATGAGCCCGTTAACTTTGTACCGCGGGCATATTTTTGTAAAACCTAAACAAACATTTGGCGTCTAATAGCATGTGAACTATTAGACCTACATGAATAAATGATACGTGATATTGAAGGACAAATCTTTAGCTGTCACGTATTGTACTTGTGAAGACTAAAATGGACATCTGTAAGATGGGTAGCCAGCTCAAAATAAACACAACTCAAGGCACACTTTTACACTCTCCTGACAATTATAAATACGTTTTCATGCATGGATTTGTAATAAAACATATCAGAATCACATTTTTCAACATAACAATACGAATACTAACATCATTGCCATTTTTACGCATACATATGGTAATTAGCGCACAAGCAGTGCTGAAAATACATCCTCACACGCTGAGAGGTTGGTGTGACTCGTTGGAGGAAATAAGCAAACATCCCCTCTGTTGTGAGCCTCAAGGTAAGGAGAAGAGTATACTGAAAAGGTACAGTTGCCCATGAATAGACTGCAACCAAATTTGCTGGTGTGTGGCAATATCTAGCAGCTGCTCCAAAGCAAACACTCGTATTTTATCAATGGATCACTCAGAACCTATAGTTGTAAGGATGAATGCAATTAAATGAAGCCAATAACATCCATCCATACAAAGGTTGTAGGTTCTGAGTGATCCATTGATAAAATACGAGTGAGTGTTTACTTTGGAGCAGCTGCCAGATATTGCCACACACCAGCAAATTTGGTAGGCTTGGTACTGCTATCACAACAGGATTTTAAACTTTCTTCTATCCCATAGTGCAATGGAATAATGATCAACATTTTAATTCTAACCCCCTGTATGTATTATCCACGGTAAGGAGTTAGAATTAAAATGTTGATCATTATTCCATTACACTATGGGGTAGAAGAAAGATAAAAATCCTGTTGTGGTAGCAGTAGCAACCACAGGGCTTCCGATGCTAGCAGTAGATAGCGAGGTTCTTTCAACTCCTCTTTTGGTGGTGTTAGTAGTCTAGTGGTCAACGGAATGGTCTAGCAATATGCAAGACTGTGGTTCGATCCCGAGTGTGGACGTTTCATAGAAATATTTATTTCCACACCTTATTGTGTGCTTTACTGTATGAAAAATGTATCTGTCGACAAATGCCGACACTTGCGGTTGAAGGATTAAACTCCTATGTCTAGTCTGATTCTCACTTGGTCTTATAGATGAAGTAGTACGTAGCGTAGACATAGACATATCCGGAGGTGGATACAGCTGCAAGGAAGCTAGTCCACTGCCACTGGTAGTCCTCCGCATTGAGTAGGAAGTAAGTACACACCACCGTTACACACATCACCACCACCAGCAGGATAACGTACACCAACAACATGAAACCATTCACATAATAGATCTTGTAAGCACAGAATGATGTGAAGGTGAAGTACCTGTAGGCATGGAAGGGGTATATGGTCATTCAAATGTAACTGATTACAGTCATGGTCTTAGTTCAGGAACATAAGTTTAGTACATAAGAATCATAAATACATACAATAATTGAAACAGAAAATCTACTAGACGCAAGTTTGAATAACAAACGTCTAACTGGAGTGAATCCAAGAAGCTTGTGTAAAAGTAAATGGAAAATATATGTGATTAAAAGAAGTGAGGCTTCAACAGAGAAGGAATGCATATTTTAGGCATGACTAAGAAACATTGACACATGCGACACTGACACTGCCAATACTGACATATGCGTCAGAGACATGGACATGGAGTAGGTATCGTCAGTCTAGAATAGGTGCAGTGGAGAATGTGGGGTGTGTAGGTGGGATGGAGAAAAAAATGAAAGTGTGAATGAGTGAAAAGGCAATAAGATTTATTAAGAGTTGTAGTTCATGGCTCAACCGTTTGGCGTCGCTAGTGAGGATCAAGTTGAATACTCAAATTTATGTTTCAATTTAATACATAATTTTGAATATAATAATATTCTCATTTATATTCTGTACAATATGTAATGTATCTCTATACTTTTTCAAACATACAATAACTGCAAACAGATACGTTTTCCTCCGGCAGTGTAGTATGTCGTCTGCGATGCGATGGTGTCGAGGGATAGCCTTTACAACGGCCCCACTTCTGTCGTTTATTTGTTGCCGAGTTCCTCTTCTCCCTTATAAAGATATTCTTTTACATTGTCTAAACATTTTCCTCTGTCAAATAATAGCCCTTCAATGATGTTATCCTTGTATTCGATATAAGGTTGTTGCAGTTTTTCTATTTTTCTCCTTTTTTCAACATAGCCAGTACAGTCCCACAAAATGCTCTAAGTTTTCTGGATCTGTTCCACATATCTTGCATCCTGTTTCATTGTTGTTGTTTTTTTTCTAAAAAAAATTCTATCTCCCAAGTTTAAGGTACTAAACTAAGCTTTTCTGGTCATGCCCTTTCGTCACAGAATTATTTCGTCATTTAAACTTGTTCACTATTTTGTATATTTTATTTGGTATTGGCACTAAATATTTTACGACCTTGTTTTATTTATTGACTGTTATTTCTCTGTGTATTATTCTTATTATTAAAAATAGACCAGAGACACAAAGCTGGGAGAGAATACAAGCCTTCTACCAATCCAAGGACCCCAGCCCCATGAATCTAACCTGAAGAAAAGAAGACAATTTAGAGCCAAACAAAATATGATCAGTTAGCTTAATAAAAACATATTAGTCCTACTCTTGAAGCCAGCCAGTCCTACACCATGGAAGCCAGCCAGTCCTACACCATGATACTACGGGAAGTATAAAGCCAAAACACAGAAATAAAAAATATTACGCCATCTCCACTGCTGCACCTAACCGTCTGTTTTCCCATAACTTTCTTCTCTTTGATTCCACCTTGGCTGAAGGAAATTTTGCCCATCCTTTCACATCAGCCATATATAGATTTTTTTCTGCATACTTAAGTGAATCACTCTTACAGTCGGCTACTGCACACGCAAACACTGGCGTCCCGTCTCTCTTAGCTCCAGAGTTTTGTTATTGTTGACACTCTGGCTATCCCACCAAAAGTGACAATCATGCGTCTGGCAGGGCAAGAGTTTACTGGGCAAGGATGCCACCATAGCATTATAATATGATTTTATTTCAATTTATTCAGACAGTGACATGTGTTTTGCTATATGCAACAAGCAGCTGCATTTTTAGTGTAGTTCCTGAGCTTATAAAATGTCTTTTCAACAAACACTGGCTGCATATATTTATGCGAAAGAGACCTCCATTCGAAGTTTGGTTAAATTACTTTTATTTCTATATGTTTTACCTCAATGTTGAAATTCTTTTATTAATATTATATACAGTACAAATTGCAATATACATTAAATGTTGAAAACCGCATGAAACAGACCAATTACCTATTCATTAAAAAACACTCAAATACATAACTGATCACTCTGATTATTGTTTGTCCCCATTCCTGAGTCACTGAGTGACAAGTCCACCGACGCCTAGCAGTTAAACCATGAACTACAACTCGTGATAACTCCTATTGGAGTGTGGAGTGGTTGGGAGAGTGAAGCGTAATACATTGAGGTGGATATACTGGTAGACAGAGTGCAAGAAGAGGAATTTGTAAAGGTGTATGGGAGTAAAGTTGTCGGACCTGGTGTGAAAGGGAGACCGCCTGGGTCTTGACCAAGTAAAAAGGGAGTGTTGGGACAGGGAGAACTGGAGACACTTCTGCCGTGGGCAACCCCCTTCACGGGCCCCTTGAAAGGAGTTCCTGGAGGGAACGAGGCGTCAGAGATATAGATAGATATATACTAAGAAACATATAAAAGTATGGGAGATAGTGGAGTGCAGAGTTGGAAGTGTGATATACTGTAGGAGGGCACCAAGTGGGGGTTGTATAAGAACTGTGTAGGAAGGTCAAAGGTGTGGAAGGGAGTGGATAATCATATGGACGATAAGAAAAACTGAGCCTGAGAAAAATCATATGCATGGGTATTCTATCCCTTAATATTCCAACAGTTGATAAAGGCTTCATGAAACCCTTTAATGAGAGTCAGATCTATCACCAACCCATACACATACATCATGATTTCAAAACTGTCACACAACCTTAGAAAAAGGTATGGGAGGGTTAATCCCAGACACTGGCTGTTATACCAGCGAGGGAGTTTTATAACTACAGTACTTTTAGTGACCTTAAGAAGAATAGTGTCCAATTTTCGATATGGGGAGAATAATCATTCTCAGCTCACTTCTGAATTAAAGGCTACTGAACTTCATTATACAGGGTTATTCAAAAGTATAGCGACAAAATTATAGGGTGAAGTCCTGACAAGATATTAAATATATTTCCATTTGTATTTTTTCCAAAATTAAAAAGTTAATTACAGACATGAAAGCCAAATCCATTACCGTAGACGAACGATCGAACACTTGAAAATCAACCCCCCCCCCCCCCACACACACACACGCATACATCACCCCCTGTTCTCTGTCGGTTGATTACAACGTATGAAGCAATGAACCCTTATCGATAACGGGATTTAGACATATGTGATAATAGTATGGGATTTTCTGTTATGTTTTGTTTTAATTAATTGCGTCGTAGCGTCAATCAACAGGCAGGCAACCATACATGCAGGTAGGCAGAACCCATGAGAATCAAACTACTACAACAACACATACACACACACAAACAAACATACATACGCAGACATCATGAAAACATAACTGAATGAAGCACAAGCATACGGACAAATATATACATTATGACCTACTTAAATCCACCAAAACCAGGGTGGCGCACCAGAAGCTGATGGTTCAGCAGGTGTCGACAAACCACATCAAGTGGCAGACCTCGGGGCAACAAGTGTCGGACAGTTAGGCAGGCCAGGCAATAGTGCTCTATGGTGTTAGCACGAGGCGCACGACACAAGTGACACTCAATGAAGGGAGGCTCACCCAGCATCCCATCAACCTAGCACGGTGGCCGGTAGCCAAGCCTCAAACGAGCAGAGATTACATTGTGCCTCTGAACCATTAGGCCTCGACGATGGTAGGAATATTTGTGGCGTCAGACAGACTCGCAATGGGTGATGGAGATGCTGAAGGGCCTCTCTGCATCCCTGCATCGCCGTACATTAAGGAGAGCGGCAAAGCGAACTCTAGAGAGATAACATGTCAGGGAGAGAGGACGTCCAACGGTCCAACACCACGAGGAGGCGGATGGCAGGCTTCCTTTTAGAGTCTGTCAACTGTACCATTGTGACATAAACCTACATGGGATGGTACCCATAAGAATTTGCCAGTCAAGTTACGATGACGTAATAAGGCCAAAAACGATAAATTTTGCTAAATAACAGAAGAGTGTGTGGGCTGAATACTGGAGACGGAATGAAGGGCATGTTTGGAGTCACAACAAATGGCAGGATTTACTCTACGTTGACAAACAAGACTAACAGCATCCAGAATAGCATACAGTTCACACAATGTTGAGCTGGAGTGGTTACAGAGGAAGACGGCCAACCCAGCCCCCTGGAGGTGACTCCATATCAGGTGAGAAAACGACATAACCTGCTGTACCATCTATTTGCAATGAGCCATCAGTGTAGAGGCAGTATGGATTTGTGATGGAGGACGTCACTGTTTCTATTTGTTCTAGAGCCAAGGCAGTTCAGACTTCGAAGTACAGTAGGTGTAAAGCTCACATCAGGCCCTGCGGGGACATCTGCAACCATTATATCTATATTAATACTACGGGGCAAAGAGGAAACAGACCTTATAAGAGTACGTCCAGCAGGCAGTATGGGAGGGACCGGGTAGTTTGGTGGAAGAGAAGTTCTGACTAACTGAGAGTAATGGGGTGAAAGATGTGGGAAATGGATGCACTTAACAGTAAAGCAAGTAACATTAGAATAAATTCTCTCCACTAATAGGGGAAGACACAACTCACGTTACATGTTCACTATCCTGGTCGACATTGAACAGTCGAGAATTATCCTCATTGCTCTATTCTGAAAAAAATCTAAAGTTTCAAGACTAGCCCTGGGATATTGAATTAGAGCAGGGAAGAAATAATCAACAACTGAATGAATAAAAACAATATAGATTGTCCTGGCTACTGGGATAGAGATGCCCGAGGAGTTGTTAGAGAGCCATTCTTCTTCTCTCCTTCTCAGTTTTATCCCTATTCGGGGTCACTGTTTTGTATGAGCCTTTTCCAGGTGTTTCTGTTTTCACAATCCTCTGCACGCAATCCTTTCTCTTGCATGTCCGCAGCTATTCAATCCTTCCATCTAGTTCTTTTGGCCTTCCTCTCCTTCTATGCCCTAGGATCTCCATGTCCAATGCCTCTCTTGCAATATGCTGTTCTTCATTTCTTCGCGTGATGTGTCCATACCATCTTAGCCTTGCTTCTTGTATCTTAACATTTTCATCTCTACAATATTCAGCTTCCTCTTCTCCGTCTTTGTCATCGCCGCCGTCTCCAAAGCATACATCATCGCTGGCCTGACCACTGCCTTATGGATTTTGCCTTTCAACTTGACTGGCACTTTTCTATTACACGTGACACCAGTTAACTTCCTCCAGTTATGCCAGCCGCTCTGGATTCTGTGTCTGATCTCCTTGTCAAGTCTACCTGATGGTTCTAACATTGATCCTAAATACTTAAAACTTGTCACTCTCTTCAGTTTGATTCCATCCATTTGTATCGATTCTTTTTGGTCTCCGTCCGTATCCGTTGTCATATACTCCGTTTTATTCCTACTGATCCTCAGAGCTCGGCTCTCTAACGCTTCTCTCTAATGTTCAAACTTCCTTTGTAGTGCTCGTTTGTTCTTGGCCAACAAGATGACATCATCGGCGTACAGAACACACCATGGTGGGTTCTCTCTCACAGCTTCCGTTAGCACATCAAACACTACATTGAAGAGAAAGGAACTTAAGGCTGAGCCCTGGTGGAGGCCGATCTGTACCATAAAGCTCTCTGTCACAACCACTGTGCTCCTCACTTTGGTTGTTGCCTCTCTGTAGGTCTCTTGAGCAATCCTTACGTATTTTTCTGGCACGCCACGTTCTCATAAGGATCTCCATACTTCATCTCTTGGTACTCTATCGTATGCTTTCTCTAAGTCAATGAAGACCATGTGTAAAACCTGTTGCTTTTCCCTGCACTTTTCCATCATTTGTCTGAGTGTGAAAATACCATCCATTGTACCAACTCCTTACATAAAACCCAGTTGTTGCCTACCTATATGTACTTCTTCCCTCTGTCTTCTGTCTATTATTCTTTCTAGTAGCTTGAGTGTTTGTGACATAAGCCTTATTCCTCTATAATTCTCGCAGTTTTGGATCTCCACTGCCATGTATAAGTCTTTCATTTTTTTTGTTTAATAGATGTTCAAAATATTGTTTCCATCTCTCGACAATATCACTTTCCTTCCTTATCACCTTTTCGTTTTCATCCTTCATCTGGCGCATGTGTGTTATTTCTCGAGTACTTTTGTTCCGTTGTTTTGCTAGTCGGAAAATCTTGCCTTGTCCTTCTTTTGTCTCTAACTCATTATATAGTTGGTCATATGCTTCAGCCTTTGCTATTGCAGCTGCCTTCTTTGCCTCCTGTTACATTGTTTATATGCCACTCTTTCCGCTTCTTCCCTTGTCTGTTCGTGTTTCTTTTTTTGCTTCCTTCTTCAGCTGGGTCTTCTGCTGCACTTCTTCGTTGAACCACCAGGTTTCCTTGTTTTCTATGATCTTGCCAGTACTTTCTCCCAAGACTTTCCTTGCCACTCTCAGAATGTTAGAGAGCCATTGAAGTGGTGTAAGTCGGCACTGGAGACGACCCAACAAGTCCTGAACAATAGGATGGAGACAGGAAGGAAGGGAGAGGCTATGGGGAAACGGGGGATATGGGGATATGCGAGTTGGTTTTAAGTAGCGATGCTTCGAGACTTCTTATTCAGTGAAACAATCCACAAAACCACATATTTTAGCTAACATTTAATAAAATTGTATTGACCAATATTTGAGTGCTTTCCAATTAAAGTTAGAAGGCTTATTGTTCATGTTTAATTAGGTCAGTTATAATGTCATTGGCGTAAGGATGTGGCGACCAAGGAAGCGAAATTGTGGGTGAAGTTAGAGTTAATGTGGGGAGAAAGATGGGAGAGAGACATGCTGCTATGCATGTAATACAACATAAAGAAATATTTACGAATCTTTAGGAAATTCAGTCAATAATCCCAATTTTCTATGTTTGTGACTTATCTATATTTAATCGTAATAAATTAATATCACGGGGTTTTGCTAGCTAGGATCGGCGTGAGCGAGCCTCTATGAGCTTGTAAATACAGTGCTATGTAGCCTTCAATATAGCATACACTATAGTCTACTATTCATGAAAACTATATCCACAACTATCAATTAACTCTTTTATCAATAAACTCTCTTAGCAAAGGGATACCTCCAGCATATAATTATACTAGCTGCTCCGCCGCCCTTCGGGCGGCTAGGAGCCGCTAGCTCCTGCGGAGGGCTGGCGGCCTACGGCCGCCCTTCGGGCGGTGGATGCTATATGGAAGGAGCTTATTTGTTTCTTGGCATAGACAGGAGTAATCAGGCAGAAGCCTCCAATTTTCATACACGATCAAAGAGTTCTAAATAAACAAAGGATATAATAATACAACACTGATATGTAGCAAAATACATCAACCACTACCACCTCCACTACTACATCAACCACCACTACTACTACATCAACCACCACTACTACTACATCAACCACTACCACCACTACTACAATCACCACCACTACTACCACCACCACCACCACTATTACATCAACCACTACCACCTCCACTACTACCACCATCACCTATTCCCGCACCCCCAACCCCCCCACCCCAAGCCTTGCCTTACCTAGTGTATGTGTGTGTTTGTGTGTGTGTGTGTGTACGGTAGGGATGTGTGTGTTTGTATGTATGTGTATGTGTGTGTATGGGGCATGCTTAGGGTGTGTGACGGTAGGGGACAGGCTTTTTACCCCCCCCCCCAGCCTGTCCCCTATTCCAGCACCCCACAAACCCCCCCACCCCATGCCTGTCCCTTATTCCCGCATATATAGTCTATCTCTCTCACATACAGTCTCTCTCTCTCTCTCTCTCTCTCTCTCTCTCTACCTATCTCACACACACAGTCTCTCTCTCTATCTCTATCTCACAGTCTAGCTATCTATCTATCTCTACCTCTCACACACACTATATCTATTTTTCACTCTTTCTCCCCCCCCCCCCACACACACACACACTATCTCTCTCTCACACACAAATATAACCAAACCCAGTATTACCTCTCTCGCTCTCACACACACACACCCTCTCTCTCTCTCTCTGAAATTAAAAATAGAGATAGAGAGAGAGAGAGCCTGTGAGGGAGAGAGAGAGAGCATGTGAGAGAGAGCATGTGTGTGTGTGTGTGTGTGTGTGAGAGAGAGAGAGAGAGAGAGAGAGAGAGAGAGAGAGAGAGAGAGAGAGAGAGAGAGAGAGAAAGCTTGTGCGTGTCACTAATCCAGGGGTTCGAATCCTCCTCAAAACATTAACATTTTTTGAAAAAACATGAAAAACATTTTTTTTATAGGTCCAAAACACTCCCCAAGTATTAGCGATCACACCCATGTAAAAATTTTCACTCTAGGACGAAGGATCTTGGCGTGCATAGAGGACACACACACACACAGAGACACACACACACAGAATTTCGGCTTTATGTATATATATATATATAGATAGATAGATAGATAGATAGATATATTTTCCATTGCTTTTATTTTGTATCAGGCTGTGTAATCACAAACTACATAAAACACTCCTCAGTAAAGATATGAACATTGTATTGTTCACTATATTACTGAATGTTTCCAGCAGCAGTAGTTCAACTTGGATCTCCTTCATACTGATGTGAACTGATTGTGGTCAAAGTCAAGTCAGTGTTTATAAGAAAACCATGACCTCGGTGTGTGTCTTGCAATGAATGTGAATAATTCTGGGCCAGACAGATGTAGGCTAACTACTGGACTTGGAGGAATAAAGAGATAATACTAACACTATCCCACCACCACCGTGACACCAATATATCCTTCTATAGCCTTGACCACATATTGACAGACATCGTTTTGACTTAGTAATTTGAGTGTCAGTGTAACTAGTAACAGCTCTCTTTGGTGGAGGTTTGGAATTGAACTATGGCAATAGATGGTAATTAATCCTAACCCATATGAATGAACAAACGGGATGCATAGTTAACATAATCTCATGATGTATAAATATGTTTTATGCAACCATAATTACAAATAAATAACTGTTATGTAAACTGTATTTCTGTAAACAATTTTAACAAGTACTGGTGACAAGCAATAAGAGCCAACACCTCGTGTAATAACTGGTCACGTCGTTCACCATGTCTGTGATCAAGATGGTGATTTATTTTACTATTAATACAACGTTATGAAAGATTTTCAGTGTCTTTCAGACACTGGATGCCAGTGAAACACCTTAACGCGGCATCGTGTCTTCATGAACCACTCTAATATATATATATATATATATATATAAAACAGTCTGTTTGTCTGTCTGTCTGTCTGTCTGTTTAGCCGCTATGCACAGCCGCATCGTTTCACCTAGAGTAATAATTTTTACATACGTTTTTTCGCTGAGACCTGAGGAGTGTCTTGGCAGTATAAATATTTGTTTTCTTCAATGATTAACCCCTTAAAAACGACTTTTTCATTTCCCCCACCCCCAGCTGACAAATGGGTCGAAATTTTTCAAATTTCGACGTTCATTTAGGCAAAAAAAAATATTGCAGACAGTATGAGCTTGAATTTAAACACCAGGAACTGAAAACGAGAGCCTCTTAGGTGACCAAATAAGGGTATAACAAGAGCATCTAAGTCTGAAAATACATAAATATAATAATATCCCATGAAATATTATAACGTTTTCTGTGAATGTAAGATGTTCACATTCATAGAAAAACGTCATACGATCTTTTTTTTCTCTCTCTCTCTCTTCCACACACACACAGATAGATAGATAGATAGATAGATAGATAGATAGAGACAAAGAGAGACAGAGAGAGAGAGACAGAGAGAGAGACAGAGAGAGACACAGAGAGAGATAGAGAGACAGAGACAGAGAGACAGATAGACAGATAGATAGATAGATAGAGATAGAGATATAGATAGATAGATAGATAGATAGATAGATACATAGATAGATAAATAGATACATAGATAGATAAATAGATACATAGATAGATAAATAGATAGATAGATAGATAGATAGATAGATAGATAGATAGACAGATAGATAGATACATATAGATAAATAGATAGATAGATAGATAGATAGATAGATAAATAGATATAGAGATAGATAGATAGATAGATAGATATAGAGATAGATAGATATACAGATAGATAGATAGATATAGACATAGATAGATAGATAGATATAGACACATATAGATAGATAGATAGATAGATATAGACACAGATAGATAGATAGATAGATAAATATAGACACATATAGATAGATAGATAGATAGATATAGACACATATAGATAGATAGATATAGACTCATATAGATAGATATATAGATAGATATAGGCACACATAGATAGATAGATATAGACACATATAGATAGATAGATAGATAGATATAGACACATATAGATAGATAGATAGATAGATATAGACACATATAGATAGATAGATAGATATAGACACATATAGATAGATAGGTAGATAGATAGATAGATATAGACACAGATAGATAGATAGATATAGATATAGATAGATATAGATAGATAGATAGATAGATAGATAGATAGAGATAGATAGATAGATTGATAGATAGATAAATAGATAGATAGAGAAAGAGATAGATAGATAGATAGAGATAGATAGATCCCTGGACAACGTCGGGTATCCCTGCTAGTATATATATATATATATATATATATATATATATATATATATATATATATATATATATATATATATATATATGCTGGAGGTATCCCTTTGCTAAGGACACTTTACAGGGAAGGCGTTCCCGGTGCCCCTCGCCACAACGCCATTGCACCATAGACAGTGGGCGATGGGGTCGCCACCAAGGATGAGAAACAGTAAGGATAGTTCAGTGAAACGTCATCAATTCAGCCGTGACGTCCCGCACCCCGTGACGTCAAAGTGATGACGCTCACTCTCTCTCATTATTCTCGGTTTTAATACATGATTTATACATCACACGTGTGTGGTGTTCTCTAAAAGAATTTATTGATAGTTGTGGATATAGTTTTCATGAATAGTAGACTATAGTGTATGCTATATTGAAGGCTACATAGCACTGTATTTACAAGCTCATAGAGGCTCGCTCACGCCGATCCTAGCTAGCAAAACCCTGTGACATTAATTTATTACGATTAAATATATATATGTCACAAACATAGAAAATTGGAATTATTGACTGAATTTCCTAAGGATTCGTAAATATTTCTTTATGTTGTATTACATGCATAGCAGCATGTCTCTCTCCCATCTTTCTCCCCACATTAACTCTAACTTCACCCACAATTTCGCTTCCTTGGTCGCCACATCCTTACGCCAATGACATTATAACTGACCTAATTAAACATGAACAATAAGCCTTCTAACTTTAATTGGAAAGCACTTAAATATTGGTCAATACAATTTTATTAAATGTTAGCTAAAATAAGTGGTTTTGTGGATTGTTTCACTGAATAAGAAGTCTCGAAGCATCGCTACTTAAAACCAACTCGCATATCCCCATATCCCCCGTTTCCCCATACCCTCTCCCTTCCTTCCTGCCACAAGCTACACCTCGCTACACCGTTTTTTCGCACCAAACAACGGAAATTGTGTTTTATATGTTATATATTCTTGTATATGTTGTATTTGTATTGATGTAGGAAACGTATGCATTTTTAGATAGACTATTTTACTTATATAGTGTCCATTTGGAGACTATAGCGAGGGTTAATCGAGTCCATTCACTGACTCTGACCACGAGTAAACAAACCCAGTTCTACCACATTTCGCCACACACATCTGAGACTGGGGTCGATACGACTGGAGGCAACTGTACGTAATAATCAGACAATGCGTGTGGTTGAAGAAATAACCAGAAATGCAATGGCGAAAGTGACACCAGAAAATTGGCAAAAGTGTATGGAGCATACGAGAAAAATAGAACAAGAACATATTAGAAATGACATCTGGTGGAAGAATTCATCATTAACGTGGCGAATGATTCCAGCAGTGAAGAAGATGGGAATTAGATGAGAGAGAGAAAAAGAGAGAGAGAGATGAGACAGAGATATACTAATATATATATATAATTATATATATTAAATCTATTAAAATATATTATACAAATATATTAAAATATATATAAAAAATATTTTAAAACTATTACAAATCAAATTGTCGTTTTATAACAATTTTATTATAGAAATCCTAAAATAACATGATTATGTTATCTGCATGAAACTGAACAACCTTCCCCACATTCCTACCTGACCACTCCCATCCTTCAACCCTCCTCAAACCCAGGCTAGGTACACACCTGACCTGACGGTGGTCAACCCCAGTTACTCCCCCCTCCCCCCCTTTACCTCCACACTGTCCTTCTCTGTTCTGGCGTGAGCCACGTATGTACAGTAAGTACTTCACTCATTTATTAAGACAATTTCCTTCCAATGCGACTATCTGCAAGAATATCCCAGGGTTAGTTTTATCTCTACAACCCAACCATAATTTTTCAATTTATTTTACTCTCTGCTAGATAAACGGATAAACAAAGGTTACATATTTCAGCGCAGTGTATGTGTGTGTGTGTGTGTGTGTGTGTGTGTAGGAAAGGAAAAGGATGGAAGCATGTTCAGACTCCCGAGGGAACCATTTAAATAATTAATCCTTCACACTGTCATTTGTGTTCCGATTTTGGCAAAGGTTTTCTTAAAATCTCTCCCTCAAGTTTCCTGAAACAGACTATAGCGGTACTGGGAAAACATGGGAATAATAGTCCATCCAATGGTGAAAACGGGCGTGAGGAAGGCGGCAGGTGAATATTTTACTCTTATCTGGTGAGACAAAAATACCACAGTGAGAGGAGGCCACAGATAAGGAGTCAAGAAACCGCTGGAGATCCCTTGGTGAGGTAAAATGAACACATATATCATCAGGATAGCATGTAATTGTAGTACCAGGAATATCAGGGAGAGAAGTGAACAGCCGATGCATCAAAATATTAAATAACAATGGGCTGAGAACACCCCCTTGAGGCGTACCAAGATGAAAACTGTGCAAAGGACTGAGCACACCACTGAAAAACACACGGGAGTTCCAGTTACTCATATAGCCCCGAATCCACCACAGTAAATTGCCCTTTACACCCAAGTCAACCAGTTGATCCAAAATGCGTCTCTATTAGCAACATCGATGGCACTTCGAAGGTCAATGAAGGCCACCATACTGACCTTGGAAAGGCGAGAGTACAGATCGACTAGACAGTGATGTGTGCTCCGCTGGGGAAGGAAACCATCAGCCATGGAAAAAGGTGATCCTGCAGTCTGTACATGAGACGATTAAGTAAGATTCTCTCCATAACCTTACAAAAACTGGAAGTAAGGGCAATTTGCCTGAACTTCGCAGTGCCTGGCTTAGGGATGGGAATTATTGTGCTGCTGGTCCAGGCTCGTGGTACACAACCCTCACGAAGACAAAAATCGTACTGGTGAAGTAGGGGGTTCCCAGGAACTTGTTGAAGTAGGGGCAGCACGGCATAAGTATACCATCATCACCAGGGGAAGAAGCTCTACCCCGGGAGAGAGCACGACGCAACTCCTCCTCAGTTATGTGCTTTGCATCATGGTCATCATCATTGATTGATTGATGAATATTAGGTGCCGCAACATCGAGAGGTCCTATAGCGCCAGAAAAAGGTGATAGAGAGGTGTGACAGCAAGCAGGAAGGAAACAAAATGAAAGGAGTGACAACTGAAGAACTGAAAGATGGGAACCATTTAGTCTGGTCTCTCACTAGCGATTTTCCTAGCATGGGAAGCCCTCTCTCCCCGAAATCGGGGCAGAGCAGGGGCCGGAGCCCCCTGTAGTCTAGCTCGCCAGGTCTCAGAGACACACAAGCCCCCCCTCCACGTCAAGGCGGTTCCCGTTAGGGGGGATGGCCATCATCAAGCAACAGAGCAGACATTAGACGTAGTCGATGGATAGCAGCACGGGAAGCGAGGACCTACGTACATCGTGCTATGAGGGTAGCAACAGACTTGCGGAGGGCCAGGTCAGGAGGCGAGGCAGGGCTGTTAGGAGGAACAATCTGGGGAGGTGATGGAGGAGGAGCAATAGAAGACATAGGAACCTGGACCTGACGTCCAGTATATCCATGTCACACATTAACCCCTAGCTAAAGGCATCGTGGACACTTCCATATAGAGATTCTAGACGTATCCTCAGGAGGTTAAGACTCAGAGGTGGAGGCAGCAGGACGTGATGGTTCACCCCTGACAGGACACACCTTGGAAATCATGGTCGGCGGCACACCATGCACACTTCGGCATGGCAGAACAGTACCGGGAGATATGCCCAACTCCCAGCACCTGTAGCACCAAGACGGGTCTTTATTAAGTTTCTTCAACTCACACAATGGAAGACAGGGGAGGAATTCAAAGGAAATTTCATTTGGTGATGGATCGGATTTACTTCAGACAACAACACTACGGCTAATGGTGAAACTATCTTGGAATAAACGACGGGCAGAGTACACCCCAGGGTATTCCTTGGCAAGTTTTGGGTCAACCTCAATAGGAAAACGGGTGAGGATGTAGTTGAGGAACTTACAAGGCCTCTCAGGTGAGTCTTCAAGAATGAGAGGCAGAGACAAATATTCACCATCCTTGACTCTATCAATGATGTATTGATGCTTCTGTACCCTGCACAAAAGCATCTACAAGGAACAACAGATCAGATAGCAAAGTCGTTAATAGCCAGACAGATATAAGAAACTGTATGACAGCTGTCCGTCTTTTCTCTCTCCATCACACACACAACACTCCCTATACACACACGAACACGTGCAGTGTGGACCTGACTGGTAGGTCCAATTCCACATACATCCATACACACAGACTAATTAACTACTTGATCTGACTGAGATTCAAATATCACTTTCTCTCTCTCCAACAAACATACATACACACGTACACAGAGTGAACCTAGCTGACCGTCTCCAATGACGCATTTGTGTTTACAGTTATGGTAAGAGGAGAGCAGAAACTATTAAACCTTTCCTCTCTCTCTAGCATCACAGAGAGAGAGAGAAAGGGAGAATAAATGATTAAGGAAGTAGAGAGAGGAGAATAAATGTAAGAGAAGGAAAAGGGGTGTGGCCATAAACTAGACCGCCCTCTTTTCAAACGGGAAATAAGACAACAGATATTATAGCCATATATGTCAACTCTTGAGTTTTGAAATAGATATAAGCAAGGGAAAGACACATGTTTCCAGGATAACTTAAACTGTCTCCAAGGGCTAAAGGCTTGTCTCCACAGAGAGAGACAATATACATATAAGACCAGGCACATCAGTATCATTCCCTGTGTAGATATAAGTGTATATAATAAACTATTTAAGCCTTTAATAAGAAACTTGTGAAATCAATTACCTAAGAACACCACTCCGCCGAACTCGCTACCAACAACCCACTACAACAACAAGGTACTGTACCAGATTCTTTGAAGAGACTAGAATCAGGACTGGTACATTTTGATGGCAGCGGTGTTTTTGCAACATACAAGATTGCAAAAAGGTAGACTTCACAGGAGACAGTGAATAACATAGTTCAAGACAAGTTGAAGATTTTATTTGTAAATTCTCTCAAATAATTTCTTCAGTGGGAATAATCTTACAACCTCTAACTACAAAGATAACCCACGAATTCTTCACCTACAAGAGCCACCTGCTTCAACATAACTGCAACTAGACCTTCAAGGGGACCTCATCTACTTCACAACAAGCAATCATCACTACCACATCAGCGTTCCTGTACGTAAATTCTCTCGTAAGGACAAAGTCATCACTTCATCACTACCACATCGGAGACCCTGTACGTAAATTCTCTAGTACGGACAACGTCATCACTTCATCTCTAACCATGAGCGTCCCTGGAACGTAAGGACAACGTCATCACTTCATCACTACCCATGAGCGTCCCTGGAACGTAAGGACAACGTCATCACTTCATCATCTCCATTCTCCAAGCTGACACCTTGTTACGTAAATTCTCTCGTAAAAGGCAAGTCAACATTCATCATCTTCACTCCAAGAACGACTGCTAGTGTGTTAGTGTGCGAGCTAACTAATTCAAGACTCGTCAGACACCCCACCTAGACGTCAACTCGTCATCATCATCGTTGCAACTAAGTACAAAAAGTAGGTACACATAACATGTTACAATACATTACATTATTTTTCACTTGTCCATGAACATGTTAGGATAAAGTTAAGTTCCTCATTAACAGCCCAGAAAGAAAAGAAGTGCCAAATTAACATAACATAAAATAATTCTCCCCCATTAATACAAAGGTATCACAATAACTTCGAATATCCCTGATAAGGATTAATTAGCTTCTGAGCTAGATTCCCCTGCCTCCCTGTCTCGTCTGTGGTGCCAACACATTCGACTATATTTTCTACTTCTCCAACCATACCCCCATTAAAAACTCAATCTTTCTACTATATCATCCTGTATTTTCTCCAAAAATGACTACTCCTCAACAATCTCCTACTGTCTCTGCTCATCATCTAACAACTTCTGATCATACTAACTCTTCTATGCTAACAATGAAAATCTTACCTACCACCATTTATCATTCAAAGCATTATACGGGAGATAATCCAAGATATGGAATTCATCTCTTCTTGCATCATTTGGAGGAGGTGTTTTGCATGACGAATATAGAGCAGGACGCACATAGAATAGCATTAGTAAGAGAGCATATTGCAGCAAATAGTCCAGCCAGTTATAGATTAAACACAAGTGCTTTTTTCGGATCCAGAGAATTTAACGTCATATGCCACATTCAGACAGTCACTTATTGATGTTTTTGGGGAAGGTAAATTAAATAATTCATTATCAAGGGTTCAGAGAATGAGTAATACAAAGACAGACAAAATAAATACAAGTGAACCAGCAAAAGCACTTACATTATCAGGGTCTCTAGATTTAAATTCGAACAAATCTCGTATCATACATCATGCACTACATATTACTCAATCCAGGGGTAAGGAGAATTTTAATTTTGATGCCACAAATCAAGGGGAATTACAGGGAAGACGTTGCAAACATTGTAACGAAAATAATCATATGACCAGTGAATGTTATAATTTATATAATACTAAAGTAAATGATCAAGGCAAATCTAAGCATAAATACTGTCATTCACATGAGTCAAATTCATATTCCTTAGATGAATATATGATCCTTAATAAAAGGAAACAGGGCTTGCACAATCGACACATCATGTATGAAACGAGACCACCACAATATTAGAATAGCATAAAAAGTCCCAAAATAAATCTGCTACTAGGCCCTGTCGTCACAAATATCAATAATATAATATTAAACCCTGTCTTAGTATCACATAGTAATACACTCATTAATGATAGACACAGGAGCAGCAGTAATCTTGTTATCGGATCATTCCTTTAACATATTGTGCAAGTTAGGTCCCTAGCGGCATTTAAAAACCAAGATTAATCAGGTGACATATAATTGTCACTTCTGCAATAAATTACAGGTAATAGGGACACTAAACCCTTCCTGTACGGTTAGATAAGGGAACTAACCATATACCCATAATAATGAATCCTAAACATAAAATAATACATTTTAGGAATTAATGTATTTCAATACAGGATTGTCCAGGCCAAAATATATAAGTCCATGTCATTTTACCCATATAATATATATGTATTGAAAACAAAAAAAAATGGAAACTACTCCATTTTTATTAAGGCCATTGCTGCATGTACTACTATATTAACTCCAATTATCGTCCATAAATTGAAGGTAAAGCTTCCATCTCATGTACAGCCACATATTAGTGTTCTATCCTTAGTAGAGTCTGGGAATGTATCTACTTTAACTAATGTAAATGATAATAATATTGCTACTATCTATCTCTTTAATAAATCATCTACCAATAATCATGTAAAGAAAAGGAATATATATGTGATCTGTACAGATGGAAGTTAAACTAAATACCACAAGGAAATATTATATAGGTTCTAACAAAAGGGTATAAAGTGATAGTCACATAAGGAAGCAACTTAGACATATCAGTAAACGCGATTTTTCACTTTATCTTATCAACATACTAGCCACATATCAAAATGTGATTGTCCTACCTGGTTAATTTTTGGGAAAAAAACTATTTATACGCAAACATATAGGCTACCGTACCTCTTACTAGGCAGAAAGTTGTAACATGGTAAATGAAATGATGGATGAATGTATTATTAAGAATTCTAAATCCCCCCTTTTTTAACAGTCAAATGTTTTTGGGTTAACAAATAATGGTGAATTTAGGCCAGTAATTCTTTACAGGCAAATTATATAATGCTACAAGTAAAAATTAATAACCCCTCCCTCCTTAAAGAGATGTTTGGTCTAACATTGGTCAAACAAAATCTATAAAATTCTCCACATTAATTATACTTGATCAGTGCAAACTGGAAAATAGTAGTAAATGATAAAGTCACCCCATTACAACATTTAATACTTCCCATGGTTATTATAAATACATTTGTAGACCATTTGGGTTATGTAATGCTCCATCCACATTTCGGCATATAGTCAATTGTCGTGTTAGTGTTATTAATAACGTAGTCATTGCTTAGCTAGACGAATTAATTATTTTTTTAAAGAGGTACATTTACAATAAGTAACAAAAAAGAAAGTTATACAGAGATTACATTAGGTAGGCCTCAAACATAAATTTCTAAGAATAATTTTACTACCAGGATATTATAATTATAGGTTATGCATTAACCACCATTAGGCTCCATACACAATCTGATAAAATATGAACAATGAAAGTCTTTTAACGTAAAATCACTCTTGGGTTTATGTTCGTATATAGGATCATTGTAAAGAATTTTTCCCATTTAAACTGACACTCTAAATAATCTCCTCAAGATGTGCAGAATTGGTATGGATGCTGAACAACGGCTGAACTTTGATTTATTAAAGGATAAATTGGTATCAGCTCCGATTCTTGCATTCCCATATTATTCATTATCTCAATAATATCAGGTGTACAGATGCTTCTACAGTAGGTTTAGACACTGTACTTATGAAGGAGATAGCTATGGTTCTATGTCAGATATGTGTTAATACATAGAGAATATTAAATGTGCAGGCTACTCTTTACTCTGTAGCAGACCAGGAAATTTTAGCAATATTATGGGCACTTCGTACTTTAGAGAAATCGTAGTAGGCTATCTTTTACAAATTTTCGCGAATAATTATCAGATTCTTGGCTTCCTATAATCTCAAACCCTAACGGGAAAATTAGCCAGATAACATCTAACCATTAGGGAATTTCTCCCACATATTGATATACCTTCCAGGATGATTTAAATAAAGTAACAAATCCCTTAAACACTTATCTTGTCTTATAGTTCCAAAGACACTTATGAATTTTGACCTAAATGTGGTTCATAAACATTAGCGAATTTCTATGCTAAATATAAAAAGATATTATTTAACTCTGAGGATAAGAATAATGGACCAGAATTACAAAGTCACTTAAATAACTTTTCCCTTTATGATGAGATTCTTTACAAAAACTTAGTAAACGTGATTCATAAACCAATTAAAAAGTGATAAATTAAATAATGATTCCCTCAGTGTTAATTACCCATTTATCAAAATGCAGCATTTCATCCTGGGAGATCCTGGGTATCAAACCAATCTCCATATAATATACTATTAACATAAACTATGGGTAGATAATACAAGACATATATCGCTCAGTGCGAAACATGCAATGCTCCATGACGGGAAACTATTCCTGGACGAATCATGGGACGTAGTAGGAAAATATCTACTTTCCTTACTAAATTCAAATCAGAACATAAATAAAATATTACCTATGGTTAACCATTTTCTAGGTATTTAGTGGCGGCACCACTACAAGAAAAACCGCAAATAGTAAGTGCACTTAAAATTAATCCAAATATTATAAAAGGTATCAAATTTCTACTATATTAAGCAAACGTTTGTATAACCATATCTCCTTATATCTCCCAGCAGCTAATGGATTAACAATACGGCAAAACCGTGAAATACTACAAGTACTTGGTGGCACAGAAACAATGGAAATCCCTCCACATGGAAAGACTGCATCAAGATGACAGTCTATAAACTCTACAAAATATGAAAATAAAAGGTAAAAATCCTCATCAAATACTATATGGCGTACAAAAAAACGTCTTTCATATAATTATATGATATAACAATTGCCACACAGAAGCCATGCTACAGCAGGGACAACTTCGCTGAACAACAGTGAGTTGCAGTTCAACAAATTCATCATGATGTACAAAACAATTACAGGCTTGCAAGGAAGAAATTGCATAATCGCCTATACAAGAAATTTACAGGCTTGCAAGGAAGAAATTGCGTAATTGCCTATACAAGAAATTTACAGGCTTGCAATGAAACAGTGCGTGATCACCAATATACTACAGCATATAATTCAAATGTTCACTCCAGGTGATAACATAAAATAATACGGGTACCCGATCGAAGTTTAAAACTTCACACAATCATATCTTTAGTAGGTAATAAACTTATAATAAAGAATAATTTTACCAGGCGGTTGATATTGTGCATGTAAACAGGATAAAGAGATTAGTAAAAAGCGCGCAAATCTAACACCCAAAATAAAAACCAATCCATATCACTGGAACATAACAATTTCCTCTTCCTAGTAATATTATCCCTACTACAGATAGTAATAATATAATCAATTACAAACAAAAAAATCCGATCGGTTTTCTATGAAATATAATATTTTTTCTTACAGATGTGGCCCAAATCAACCTATATATATAACGGGTTTTTATGGCTATACTCGCAGCAGCTACAGACTCAGACGAGGACCACAACGCAGTACAGAAGACGTCTTAAATCCGAGAACTCTCGTTTACGAAATTTATCAAGCAGTTGAAAAGAACAAGAAAATAAATAAAATATGGTGACGAATGAAATGATCACTATTTCTTTCTCTTTACATGATATATCTGAATTGTTTTACAAATTTTATGCCATTGAGCTGTGGTTACAGCTACATGTATTTACTGATACACTAGTTTTGTGTTGACAGATCACACCAATGGAATAACTGATTTAAAGGCATTATATTCTGTAATGTCCTTTCACCATTGGGCGCCCTATGAAGGAATCCAGCGACTCAGGTATTATTGATCACTTATTATACAAATATATAATGGCTGAGAGCCATCATCACAGCCCAGAGCGTGGTTTAGATAATTTTTCAGTGAAAATTACTGAGCACTATTTGGTACTGCTTAGATAGTGGTATACAAACATATCCCATAAATAAATAAAGGGTTACGGGACAAGTCGTTAGAAATCAAGGTAAGTTAGAGTAACAGTGTGCAAATCATTGCACTGAAATTGAATACGATTTATATAACATTATATGACCAATAAAAGAAAATAATCACATAAAATTTTTAGGCTTCTATTTAATTCTGTTAGTGGGCAGGAAACTGAAGTACAGGTACAGGAACTTAGAGAGGAATGACAATAATTTATAAATGTATTTACTGCAGGTAAGGTGAGATCAACTCATAATTAATACAACTCCAATACTTACGACATGCAAAGGAAAAATCAGTGTGAAATACCATCTTATTAACTATCATTCATACACTTAGGGATGATGTCATCAGTGACACACAACTCCTAAAGTGCCAGGTTGCATATCTTCATTTATATGTTTGTCTTGCATATTTATTTTCAATGAATTCTCCAAAGGATGTAAAAATCTCCACATGCTTTGAATCTAATCATACACTATATGCATGTCCATTCATATCTATTGCTAATCAAACTTCTCTTTCATCATCATTATATTTTCCACTATTTATACTTACCTCCTGATATACAATTAACACTACTTTGGCATGATCACCCTACACTTGGCATGGTTCAAGACTATAGAGAGACACATTCATGTGTAATACGGTCCAGGGTAATCATTACCTGGCCTAGTAAACATAAATAATTGCTTGAAAAAAAATGTAACAAACTCTCTTCCACTTTTCAACATATTTGATTTAATGTCGACTTGTTTAATGTCTCCCAATTATCAGTTGTTTAAGAAAAGTGAAGCTATTAAGTTCTCCAAGAGACTTGGATTCAAACATCTTTGTTATATAAGTTGATTACTCCATATATTGATCAAAATAAATCTGGGTACCAATGATTATTATCCCATGTCTTATCTTTCGGGCATGTAATATAATATTTTTATGTTATATAGGAAAAGTCTACTGTCATATTTTGTATTGTATAAGAGAACTCTATCAACGTAGACTGATTTATTTTTAATGGAAAAATAACATATAGCTGTTATCACAGCCACATCATAGCACCAAGGTACCCCCTCATTAATGTGTAGCATAGGTTAGCTTAAATACACACAATAACATGCACCTAGCTAAACACAATAATTTTAAGATGAAAATGTTTGTAACAATGTATTCATATTCATGTTTTAATATTCATGTATTATTGATACTGTCTATGTTCATTTGTATATAAGGTGTGCCGATGTCTTATGTTTATTTTTATGTTACTATACATGTATTCATTGTTCCTATTTTAGGCCTGATGTACCCTACCAAATATTGTGAGCTGGCCTTCTATTAAATAAAGCATAAAGCATTACGACTGGGGACCAGCCGTAGGGTAGCCGGTCCGAGCATTGTACCCTGCACAAAAGCATCTACAAGGAACAACAGATCAGATAGCAAAGTCGTTAATAGCCAGACAGATATAAGAAACTGTATGACAGCTGTCCGTCTTTTCTCTCACTCCATCACACACACAACACTCCCTATACACACACGAACACGTGCAGTGTGGACCTGACTGGTAGGTCCAATTCCACATACATCCATACACACAGACTAATTAACTACTTGATCTGACTGAGATTCAAATATCACTTTCTCTCTCTCCAACAAAAATACATACACACGTACACAGAGTGACCCTAGCTGACCGTCTCCAATGACGCATTTGTGTTTACAGTTATGGTAAGAGGAGAGCAGAAACTATTAAACCTTTCCTCTCTCTCTAGCATCACAGAGAGAGAGGGAAAGGGAGAATAAATGAGTAAGGAAGTAGAGAGAGGAGAATAAATGTAAGAGAAGGAAAAGGGGTGTGGCTATAAACTAGACCGCCCTCTTTTCAAACGGGAAATAAGACAACAGATATTATAGCCATATATGTCAACTCTTGAGTTTTGAAATAGATATAAGCAAGGGAAAGACACATGTTTCCAGGATAACTTAAACTGTCTCCAAGGGCTATAGGCTTGTCTCCACAGAGAGAGACAATATACATATAAGACCAGGCACATCAGTATCATTCCCTGTGTAGATATAAGTGTATATAATAAACTATTTAAGCCTTTAATAAGAAACTTGTGAAATCAATTACCTAAGAACACCACTCCGCCGAACTCGCTACCAACAACCCACTACAACAACAAGGTACTGTACCAGATTCTTTGTAGAGACTAGAATCAGGACTGGTACACTTCCTAGAGATGTAAAGAAACTGGGAGGTGACAGCAGCCAGTTAACGCTGCAGCTGGAAGGCCCTGTTGACATCAGACAACTATCATAGCTTTGTGTCTGTAGATGGGTTCCCAGGGAAGGATAGCTTGACATAGGTGGGGAGGGTTGCGAGAAGGCAGCTCAGGCCTGTGATCCTCGATAGGAGATTCATCCTCTTCCGACATGGCATAGTCAGCCTCCAGGCAGGAAGCCACATCCGAATCCGCGCTCTCCATCAGGCCAGGCAAGGCCTAGATGGGAAGCGAACAACTGAACACACACAAACACACGAACATACACACACAGAACCACAACAAAACATATACACCACAAACAACAATATCACAAACAGCAAAACCACAAAAAAAAAAAACGAGATAAAATAGACAAATAACATCTAGAACACCACAGAATAGCAACAAACAAGAACACAAAAACAACTCAAACAACACAAACAACAACACAGGCAAAGCACCAGGAAACACGTCTTCACTCCAGGAAGGTTGGGACGAGACTGTCTACTGATATGGTTGTATGTGACACTAATTCAATACACTGATACTGTACACCCTGTAATAAAAAAGACGTAGAAACTATTACTGGTTACTAGTCTCTTAGCTTATCTGACATTACAAGAAACAATAAGCGTTGGGATCGATTCAAAGCCTACAGATCTCTATGAATCCCGTGATCGATAAGGGTTCATTGCTTCATACATTGTAATTACTTCTCTCGTCTACAGGGGGTGATGTATGTGTGTGAGTGTGTGTGTGTGTGGGGGGGGGGGGGTTGATTTTCAATTGTTCGATTGTTCGCACACGGTAATGTATTTGGCTTTCATGTCTTTTAATTTTGGGAAAAATACATATGGAAATATATTTAAGATCTTGTCAGGACTTCACTCTGTGATTTTGAATAATCCTGTATAGAAAGTTTAATACTGTATTTAAATAGTTTAATTGAAAAAAAAAAAAAAAAAGTACTCACATATGCCCCAACCTCTGATACTCACATCTCAATAAAGATAGCTCCAAAGGGAAGGATGCCACCAAGGGGAATGATAAGTGGCTTCATAAACATTGTTTTTTTCTGGTATGGGACGTGGCACAGCATTAACATGACATGGGTAGCTGGGTTGTCCTGCCAGGTTACGTCCCAGCACTGTCCCCGCCAATGTCAAAGGTAAAATGACAAAGGTGCAGATGCAGATCACTGCCAGCTGAGGAGAAAAAGTTTTGTATTCTGCTTCACTATACCTGACAACAATGTCCAAGCCTAACATAAAAAGCTAACTAAAAGTGGGTGATGTTTCCCACTCAGGGGCTTTGAGTTAAGCATCTACTTTGAAATACTACCAGCATTCATTTGTCTCATTTAGGGCCTGCTTTGTTCATCCAGACTCACCATGATAGTGAAGGCAATGGCCCTGGAGGCATGGTAATAAATGGCGATGAAATTGATGATAAAGGTTGTACCACAGACAAGAGTGGGCAGCAGAAGGGCTGACAACATCATCTGACTGATCCACAATCTGCCTGCAAAGATAGTAGGAATTAATCAAGGTAAATCCTTTTTCTGCGTGAAGTTAAAATAGTACACAAAAGTTGAAAAGACGAATTACATAGGAGGATAAAAGGAAAAGGAAAGGAACACATACATACATACAGTCTCCTCCACTGCCACGTTCATCACTACAGCGTTGTCAATGTCTGTAAAGTACCTCACAAGGTATGAACCTCCAGTTTCGACTCGCATATCCGAAATACATACTAGGAGTAAATCGGGGGGATGGTAATGGAGGGGTGTAGGCTTGGAAATAGTGTGGTGCATGTTTTATAGAGACAAGAAAGCGAGATGATTGTAAGCAGTAATGCTGTACTACATTATACGTCAACTATATAAATCAGTTACATAATAAACATGACACTGGTAAACCACAACATTGTGATGGTTAGGAAAGGCATTAGTTATTGTTTGTTATCAGTATATTATGCTCTCAAACGGTAAAAGAAATGCTGGGTTGGTGAGGCAGTAGCTAGTCTTGGTCAGATGTCTCTATGAATGTTTAGTATATGCCAGCTATCAGAAGCGCATCTTGGGTTTTAATTAATATTACATGTTCTACATCATAACGTTAATGATAGTTATTACACATAATAAGTACATTATATTGAACTAGCAGCGATACCCGACGTTGTCCGGGTGAAGATCCTACATATGGTTTTGTCAATAAATTTCCTCTAATTATTTGTATGTGAACTTATTAGGAGGGTGATCTATCTATAACTATATCTATCTATCTATCTATCTATCTATCTATCTATCTATCTATCTATCTATCTATCTATCTATCTATCTATCTATCTATCTATCTATCTATCTATCTATCTATCTATCTATCTATCTATCTATCTATATCTATCTATATCTATCTCTATCTATCTATCTATCTCTATCTATCTATCTATCTATACCTATCTATACATATCTATCTATCTATATATCAATCTATCTATATCTATCTATATCTATCTATCTATCTATCTATATCTCCCCCCCAGCCTGTCCCCTATTCCAGCACCCCCCAAACCGCCCCATCCCAAGCCTGTCCCCTATTCCCGCACCCCCCAAACCTACCCCGTATTTTTGTTCCTCCAAAGAGAGCCGTTGCGTGGGTTCGAACCCTCCCCCATTAATCATTGAAAAACATTTTTTTATAGGGCCAAGACACTCCTGAGGTTTCAGCGATAACACGTATTTAAAAATTATTACTCTAGGTGAAACGATGTGGCCGTGATTAGCGGTCATACAGACAGACAGACTGCTTTATATATATAGATTGTGAAGTTTTAAACGCCAAATTTTCCTAGAACATAACATACTAAAATCGGGGATCATAAATTACCATACGTTGGTCCGACCAAGTTAATCATTGTGATGACGATGGCTTTATTTTCTGTCAATTATGACAAATATCTTCAATTTAAGAGCATTGTAAACATTGGTAGTAGTGTCATGACTGTTGATATTTTACGATGAAATTTGACTGCCCCGACCGAGGTAATATTTTATTATCATTACATATTGACCTCAGTCTCGCCCCAACCTTCCTGGAGTGAAGACGTATAATTGGCGTTCTCCCTGTGTTGTTGTTTGTATTGTTTTTTTGTGTTGTTTCTGTGTTCTTGTTTGTGTGTTGTTGATTCTGTTGTTGTGGTTATGTGTGTGTATGTTCGTGTGTTTGTATGTGTTCAGTTGTTCGCTTCCCATCTAGGCCTTGTCTGGCCAGATGGAGAGTGCGGATTCGGATGTGGCCTCCTGCCTGGAGACTGACTTATCCATGTCGGAAGAGGGTGAGTCTATTATCGAGGATCACTGGCCTGAGCTGCCTTCTCGTAACCCTCCCCCCCTCTCCTCGGTCACTCCGCAGCTTAGGATGCAGCCTTCCACCTCCTCAACCTCTACCAAGCGACCTGTTGATGTCTCGTCCGACTCCGATTTAGTGGATTGTTTGCCTCCGACTGCCAAGACTGCAAAGGGTGCTTCAACTGTGCATGACGTACCTTCTCTGCCTCAACCTGATATTTCATCTTTGTATACCAACTCCTTGCCCTCGTCCAACCATCCTGCTTTTGCCCCGAGAAATGCCTATGTCAAGCTATCTTTCCCTGGGAACCCATCTACAGACACAAAGCTGCGTTGGTTGTCTGATGTCAACAGGGCCTTCCAGCTGCAGCGTGAACTAACTGAAGTCAAGATGGCTGCTGTCACCTCCCGGTTTGTCTACATCTCTAGGAAGCATCAAGACATCATTGATAAAGTCAAGGATGGTGAATATTTGTCTCTGGTTCTCATTCTTGAAGACTCACCCGTAAGTTCCGCAGCTACATCCTCACTCGTTTTCCGATTGATATTGACCCGAAACTTGCCAAGGAATACCCTGGTGTGTACTCTGCCCGTCGGTTTTTCCAAGATGGTTCCCCCATTAGCCGTATTGTTGTTGTCTGGAGTCAACCTGATCCATCTCCAAACGATATTTCCTTTGATTTCCTCCCCTGTCTCCTGAGGTGAAGAAACTTAATAATGACCAGCCTTGGCCATACAGGTGCTGGGGAGTTAGGCATATCTCCCGGTACTGTTCTGCCATGCCGAAGTGTGCATGGTGTGCCGAGGAACATGATTCCAAGACGTGTCCTGTCAGGGGTGAACGATCACGTCCTGCTGCCTCTACCTCAGAGTCTTCACCTCCTGGGGATACGTCTGGATAGAAGTGTCCACGATGCTTTCAGCCAGGGGTAGCGTGTGCCATGGATGTACTCAACGTCAGGTCCAGACTCGTGCGTCTACTATTGCTCCTCCTCCACCAGCTCCACCACCACCACCATATCCTCAGACTGCTCCTCCTACCAGCCCTGCCTCGGCTCCGGACCTGGCCTTCCGCAAGTCTGTTGCTACCCTCATGGCACGATGTACGGTCCTCAAGAACCGCTTCTCTGCCTTTGAAGCCAGAAATGATGGGCTGGTTGCCGCTCAGGCTGCCAAAGACCTCAAACTCTCCATCTTGGTCGAGGCTCAGTAGGCCATCATCTCAACTGTCACTACCTTTACCGAAAAGATGGATACTGTTGTATCTAGAATAGAAAAGCTTTTCGAGTCAGTCCTTTCTCCTGGTCCATCACCCTCCCCAGGTTGGCCATCTGCCCCCGCTCACCAGACTTCTACCTTCAAATATAAAGTTCGCTTGTGATTGATGGCTGGATGTCATCTCCTGGAATGTGTGGTATCACCGGTTATACTAAGCTCACTCAACTCAAGGCATATGTTTTTTGTCATCATCCCAGTGTTATTTTTCTTCAGGAAGCATTTCCAGGACGGCCACTCGCTGCTAGGCAAGCTCCCCCCCCCCCCCCTCTCATGTTATGTGCCATATGTTCATCTGGTAAGGAATGGTCTCCTGACTTACGTACATAGATCTTTGCCACATCGCCTTCTCCGTACCTCCACTGATCCTGACATGACCTTTCAGCTATTTGAGGTTCTACCTGGGAATGGAGTACTCCAATTATGTAATGTCTATTCTGCCCCAGCTAGACTCACTCTTGAGGCTCTTCCCTCTCCAACAGTGCATGGTATGGTGTATATGGGAGATTTAAATTCTGATTTGGGTGATGGTTCTGGCCCTATTGATCGTAATGGTGTTCGTCTTCTTTCCGCAAGCATCATTTGACACGCTGGGACACTGGTGGTGTCACTCATTGCCGGGGAGGTACTTTTGATTACATCCTCTCGTCTGGCCTGATAGCATCTCGAGTCCAGTGCTCCTCCGTGCAAGACTTATTCTCTGATCACATCTCTCTTTGGTTTCATTATTCTCTCCTTGTTAGGTCAAGTGCTTCAGCCGCTCGTTTGCGTATTGCTGTACCCACTAAATATTGCCCGAATTACATCTTATTTATGGCCCATGTATTACCTACATTTGATATATCATCAGCTGAACAGTTGTACTCTGATCTTGTATCTGCTACTCATGACTTTTATAGGCTATATATCTCCCACCCACACCTCCAGCATCGCCATACTGCCCACTCCTGGACGCTTGATGCACGTATACAGGAGGCAAAGGAGGAGGCTGATCGTGATAGCCTATTATTTCAAGCCAACCCAACTCCTGACCTGCTCCATCGAAGTGTCTTCGAAGTGCCTTCAATGTTGCTAATAGAGACATAATTTTGGTTGACTTTGGTATAAAGGGTAATCTACTACGGTGGATTCGTGGCTACCGGAGTAAAAGGATTTCCTGTTTGTTTTTCAGTGGTGCGTTCAGTACTTTGAGCAGTTTTCATCTTGGTACGCCTCAAGGGGTGTTGTCAGCCCATTGTTATTTAATATTTTGATGCATCAACTGACCACTTCTCTCCCTGATATTCTTGGTACTACAATTACGTGCTATGCTGATGATATCTGTGTTCATTTTACCTCACCAAGGGATCTCCAGCTGTTTCTTGACTCTTTCTCTGTGGCCTCCTCTCACTGTGGTATTATTGTCTCACCAGATAAGAGTAGAATATTCACCTGCTGGCCTTCCTCACATTCGGCCAGTGTTCACCATTGGAGGGACTGCCATTCCCATGTATTCCCATTACCGTTACCTGGGCGCGCCAGTCATTATTTGGCCAATTGTCCCTGCCAGACCTCAAGAAATCCTATTGTCCATGACTTGTTGGCTCGTCTCCAGCGCCGACTTATACCACTTCAATGGCTCTCAAACAACTACTCGGGCATCTCCATCCAAGTAGCCAGGACCATTTATATTGCTTTTATCCATTCGGTTGTTGATTACCTCTCCCCTGCTCTAATTCAACTTCCCAGAGCTACTCTTGAATCTTTAGAAAATATTCAGAATAGAGCAATGAGGATAATTATCGGTTGTCCAATGTCGACCAGGATAGTGAACATGCAGCGTGAGTTGCGTCTTCCCCCATTATTGGGGATAATTTATTCTAATGTTACTTCACTGTCAAGTGCCTCAATTTCCCACATATTTTACCCCATTACTCTCAGTTAGTCAGAACTTTTCTTCGACCAAACTACCCGGTTCCTCCCATACTGCCTGCTGGACGTACTCTTATAAGGTCTGTTTCCTCTATGCTCCGTAGTCTTAATTAATATAGATAATTTATTATGGTTGTAGACGTCCCCCCAGGGCCCCATCCATGGATGCTACCAATAACTGATGTGAGCTTTACACCTACTTCCAAGTCGGAACTGCCTTCTCTACAGCCGCAGTTGGCTCTGGAACACATAGAAACAGTGATGTCTTCCATCACAAATCCATACTGCCTCTACACTGATGGCTCATTGCAAATATATGGTACAGCAGTTTGTGCCGTTTTCTCACCTGATATGGAGTTACCTCCAGGGGGCTGGGTTGGCCTTCGTCTCTGTAACTACTCCAGCTCAACATTGTGTGAACTGTATTCTGGATGCTGTTTGTCTTGTTTGTCAACGTGGAGTAAATCCTGCCATTTATTGTGACTCCAAACCCTCCCTTCATTCCCTCTCTAGCGTTCAGCCCACACACTCTTCTGTTATTCAGCAGATTTTATCGTTTTCGGTCATATTGCATTATCGTAACTTGACTGTCAAATTTCTATGGGAACCATGTAGGTTTATGTCACAATGGTACAGTTGACAGACTCGCAAAGGAAGCCTGCCATCTCCCTCCTTGTAGTGTTGGACGTCCTTTCTCCCTGACATGTTACCTCTCTCGAATCCGCTCCGCCGCTCTCCTTCCTGTACAGCGACGCACCTATTACGTGTCTGTCTGCCGTCACAAATATTCCTACCGTCGTCGAGGCCTAATGGTTCGGAGGCACAATGTAGTCTCTGCTCGGTTGAGGCTTGGCTACCGGCCACCGAGGCAGGTTGCTGGGATGCAGGGTGAGCCTCCCTTCATTGAGTGTCGCTTGTGTCAAGCGCCTCGTGCTAACACCATAGAGCACTATTGCCTGGCCGGCCTGCCCCACTCTCCGACACTTGCTGCCCCGGGGCTTGCCACTTGATGTGGTTTGTCGACACCTGCTGAACCATCAGGTTTTGGAGGAGCTTTTGGTATGCCACCCTTGTTTTGGTGGATTTAAGTAGGTCATAATGTAAATATTTGTCTGTATGCTTGCGCTTCATTATTTTATGTTTTTTTGTTTTTTTATGATTTGTCCCCCCCAAACTGGAATCGCCTTGCCGAGGTGGGGGGCTTGAGTGTCCCTATGACCTGGCGAGATAGGCTAGAGGGGGCTTTGTCCCCTGCTCTGCCCCAATTTTGGGGAGAGAGGGTTTCCCATGCTAGTAAGGTCGTCAGTGATAGACCAGACTAAATGGTTCCCATGCATTAGGCTGCCATTACGGGCCAACAGTGCTGCCCTCCAGAGGGACTGCCTTCTAGGGGCAGTCCTATGTTGGATGGTTGGGTGTCTGGGCCGGGAGATGTTGGGGAAGGGGGTCTCAGCACCGTCGTGGGCAAACTTTCGAGCCATTGGGGCTGCTTTTTAAAACGAGTGGCCCCGTGGGGGAAGAGGTACCCCGCCCACAGCGTCCAGCGCTCGGTCCTCTCATCTGCCCGTTTGGTAGTAGCTCTTGGCTCCTGGGGCCAACAACTTTAATTTAATGATATATGGATAAATTAAAACCCAAATCTCTCTCGAGCGGTCGTCAACCAGGCCCTCGAGATGCCAAAATCTGGTCGTGGTGATGTGCAGAGAGCTGCAAATATGAGTAGATCTAGCAGGTCAGGTGTAGTGTCAGAGAACCGTGTTAGTGGTTGTGACACATTGATGATAACGAATGTACTGGCATCACTTTCGTATGGTGCTATCCACTCCATTTTTAAGTGTTTCGGAGTAGTCCTTCGTATCCGAATAACTTATGACCGTGATTGTAGATCTAATCGGTGTAATATTACATTCAATACAAATGCTGCAGCCAAGGCAGCATTTGAGGCAAAAGATTTTCTGACAGTGGGGGATACTCACTGTAAAGTCCAGATGATGCGGTCTACCATTGTAGTAGATAGTGATAATGACTACTGTCCTAACCTCTTTGATGACTCTACAGAGAATGTCCCAAAGGAACATCAGGTTCCTACACCCTTTTGGTTTGTGGCGTACTACAGGGAGTGACCTGGTAACCTTATCCATGCTTCCCGTTATTTGGAGAAAGAAATTGGAGTACTACCAATGGGCCACATAAAGAAATATGATAAGGACGTTTTAATCAGAACCAAAGATCTTACTCAGGCCATGATGCTCCTCAATCTCCCCTGTCCTACTGATAGCATGTTTGAATCTATCAAACACACCGAACATTCAATTATAGCAAGGGGCGTATATATAATGAAGACCTATATGAATTCTCAGAAGAGGACATTCTTGCTATGTGCCTAGACAATGTCCAACGAGTAACAAAGATGATAGGTAGTAAAAATATGATCATCCTCACTTTTTATGGTTCACATATCCCAGATCGCATTAACATTAACCCCACCTCTTTTGAGGTGAAGCCTTTTGTTGAGCGTCCCTTACAGTGTTTCTGTTGTTATGAGTTTGGTCATGGGAGGAGGAACTGCAACAACCGTTCCCGATGTGGTAATTGTTCTGCTTCTGACGCATATCTTATTTCTGAATGTCGGTCAGAGAGTTACTGCTTTTACTGAAGAGATGCTCACCCCTTGCGGTCTCGCCAATGTAAGATGTACCTCCTTGAGCAGGATATTCTCCACTTGGCTAATACCCAATTCATTAGTATTGGTAGTGCCAGACGGCAACTCAACTTCAGGTGTCACAAGGATGGTGGTGTTAAGACATACGCCTCCACCTTTCGCCCCAAATCAGTTGCAGCACCCTCTCAACCCTCTCAAGAGGCAGCTGTTTTATGCTCCAGTGAAAGCGTTTCTAAGGTTACACTACATAATACATGTTTTGGAAACCTAATCAGTCACTCATTCTGGTGACCCTTCAACTGATGACAATTCTGCGACTTTAGCTAAAGGTGTCCATGTGGTAGAGGTTCACGCTGCCATACGCTCTCCAAAAAGGAAACTTAAGTCACCTAAACGGTCACAGAGACGTCTTCATGGTTCCTCTGAGGCACTGGACTCAATAGATGTTCCTCCTTATAAGGCAACCATCTCTGAGGACTCATCCGTAGTTTCCTCTCAATGTCACCAGAAGTGTTCTCGTGGCTCTGATGAATCTCTTGATTCAACAGAAGTTCCTCCTCGTAAGTTTTCTTCAGGACCATCAGAGGAGCGTGAAGATAATGTGGATGAAACTGATGTCGCGACTTCAAAAGATTCAGTTTCTCCTCCTCTTGAACAGCAGAGTGATTCTACCACCTGTATTATTGATGTTGATGTGTCTGCCTGTATCAGTGATACCACTGCTGCACAGGACAATACCAATATAAATGTTTCTAAGAATATCCCTGCTCATATACCTACATTTTCTTCAAACATATCAGATGATTCAGGGACTCGTCAACGGGTCCCAGTTACTGCCCCAAGTAATACTCCTCGGGTTTACTCTTCTAGTGGCCCAGGATTTGACAAAACGTATCGTTTGAGTAGATCCTCAGGTCGAGGTGGTAGTGGGAAGTACCTCCATGAGGCTTCCCAAAAACCAGGACCAAAGTTAACACTGTTCAAGGTCCTCCAGTGGAATTGCTGTGGCTTGCGTGCTTCTTGGGAAGAACTGCGCATTCATCTCTAGTTTCTCTCCTGTATGTGTTTCTCTTCAAGAGACAATGCTTGGGGACTACATTCCTGCCAGTCCTCCAGCATACTCTGCATTTTATTCAAATTCATTTCAAGGGCAGGGTCACCGTGGTGGCTCTGCAATCCTAGTTCGTTGAGATATTCCATGCACGGACCTGGAGCTTGACACACCGCTCCAGGCCGTTGCTGTTGAGGTTTTTATGGACCGCCCCTACACTGTTTGCAGTCTATACCTTCCTCCCAGTGTTACAGTAGAGAGGGGTGATCTCAACCGTCTTGTACGGGACCTTCCCTCTCCCTTTATTTTATTGGGTGATTTTAATGGTCGTCATCTTCTGTGGGGTGATACTTCGATCAACTCCAGGGAATTGCAGTAGCAATTAATGCCATTGCCTCATCCCTTCCAGAGGGTATAGCCAACTCGATGTACGTTGATGACCTAGCAGTCTGGTTTGATTCCTCCCGTATGTCAGTGACGGAGCGGCGCATGCAGCTTGCCCATAACAGAGTGTCACGTTGGACTGGTTCTCATGGGTTTCGATTTTCTCCTGCCAAGACGGTTGCTATGCAATTCTGCCACATCTGAGGTGTCCACCCTGATCCGGACTTATTCATGTATGGTCATCGGATACGCTGTGTCGAGGAGACTCGCTTTTTGGGTCTCCTTTTCGACAAACGTTTGACTTGGGTTCCCCACTTATGTACACTTAAGATCTCTTGCCTCAAGGCTCTTAATCTCTTGAGGGTTCTGAGCCATACTACCTGGGGGGCTGATCGGGCTACCCTCCTTCGCCTATACCGTGGTTTTATTAAGTCAAAACTTGATTATGGGTGTGAGGTGTACTCCTCTGCCACAGATGTCCGTCTCAGAGTTTTAGAACCTGTTCATAATGCTGGGATACGTCTGGCAACTGGAGCGTTCAGGTCATCACCAATCCCCAGTCTTCTGGTAGACGCTAACGAACCACCTCTAGATCTCCGTCGCCAGTCCTCAATGGTTCGTTGTTGGCATCGATTACATCGACATTCCCACTCCCTTCCTTACTTGGCGGTGTTATCTGATATCATGTCTAATTATTACCTTTCACATAGGAAGGCTATGGAGGAATTGAATATTTCCAGATTCGTCCTGTGAGGGTCCCCAGTGTAGCTCCATGGCTTCTTCCAGAAGTTTTTCCCTGCACCTGTTTTACAGACAAAATAGAATCTCTTCCTCCTCCAGTGGCTCGTTCCCGGTTTTTAGAACACGCCTTCACTCGCAGGGAGTCCCTCCCTGTGTACACAGATGGGTCAAAGTCTGATGCTGGAGTTGGTTTTGGAGTTGTCTTTCCTGACTTTTGCTGTGGCGGTAGACTTACTTCTGTCATGTCGATTTTCACTGCTGATCTCTTGGCCATTTTATATGCCATCCAAGTGATGTTTACTCTCCCTCAGCCTTCTTTTACTATTTTTAGCGATTCCTGTATTGCCTTGCAGGCCTTGTGCAGCAATTTTAACTCTCCCCATCCCCTGGTGTTGGCCATCCTGGAGTGGCTTGTCCTCCTGGGTCGTCATGTCCGCAAAGTCACTTTCTGTTGGGTCCCGGCCCATGTGGGTGTCGATGGTAATGAGCGAGCTGATGCCCTGGCTAAGGCTGTGGTCTCCAATTCTCGGCCTCCTGCCGGGCATCATCCTGTCCCTACAGTGGACCTTCGACCCTATATAGATGCTGCCGTTCGTTCCTGCTGGCAGGACAGATGGGACGCAGTCGGGGCTAACAAGCCCTGCGACATCCGCCAACGCCTTGGTTTGTGGAGGTACAGCGGCCTGTCCCGCCGGTGGGAGACGGCTCTTGTCCGTCTCCGCATTGGCCACACATTATTGATTCATGGCTTTTTAATGGACAGGATTAACCTTCCCTACTGTGATGATTGTCCCAGTTTTGGGGACCTGCATCGTAGGCACCTCTCCGAGTACCGGGTGGGTGACGGGTCTTACAGTCTCTCCCGGGTGTTCGGGGAGAAGGCTTGTAGTGTGGGAGGGAACACCCTCTCCTATGTGGAGGAGGCTGGCCTCCTCCATAAATTGTGATTTTATTATACTTATGTTTTTTAGATAGTTTGATATTATTTAGTCATGATTGTTTTTTTTTATAATTTAGTTAAATTGACGCGTTCTTTTAGTAATGGTGTGTATTTTTGGTTAGTGTATAATTTAGTTATGATGCCTCTCCCTTTCGGGAGTTTGTGATTTTGTTAGTTGAGGATAACAATTTTATGTTGGGTGGTATATGACCCTAGCTGCTGCGCCACCAGATGCCTAGTTGCATCAATAAATCAATTTCAATTTCAATTTTATGATGTGTGTGTGTGTGTGTAGTAATTTGATTCTGCCCACCTGTATGTATGGTTTCCTGCCTGTTGATTGACGCTATGGTGCAATAAAAAAAAATACTTCTGGACATTGGGGACGGGGTTCAGTGTTACCAGCTGGATTCTGCATTAGGCAAAACTGAGGTGGATATGAATATTTGTGGCCGATAGAACATATACCAGGCCTTCATCTCTATACTGGATGTAGCCCCGCCACATTGCACACCCTCTGAAACACAAATGCTCAATCATAGATCCCCCCCCCCCCCAACACACATACTATATCTCATCTCAACCCCCCCAATTCCTGTTGGCGGAGGGGGCACCCTTACAGCACAACCACATCTTCTTGTGGGACTACAATGGGTACAGCTATGTTTGCATCCATAGCAAGGCCCGACAGCAAAAGCTGATTTTCCCCTGACACTCCATTACTGGGCATTCAGCTAGCCATGGGCCACACTCATTGCAAGTCCTCCTCCAAGGATTACGAAGCCGTGTCCATTCTGTATGCATTTACCACCCTCCTCCACTCGTTTCTGTCAGTCTGAAATTCTCAATCACTCTGCCTTACCCTACAGATAAATACCTCTTCCACTTAGAGAATCATTTTAAAGTGTCTATCCATCTACTCTAAGGCCTTCCTCTCCTCCTTACACCTCCCACATTTGAGCCCCTTATCATCTTTACCATTCTATTCTCCTCAATTCTCTCCACATGTCCAAGCCAACTTAACACTGTTAGCACCCTCACGACACCTGTCTCTCTCTTCACTTCCTCATTCCTGACTCTGTCCATTCAAGTCACACCACACATGCTTCTCAGATCTCATCTCTACTTCATTCAACCTTCTCTTCTCACTTTCTGCCATATTCCATGTTTTCTCTCCATACAGTGAAGTAGGCATTGCTATCCCTTCGTACAACTTTCTCTTTGCATCCATTCTAAATGACTTACAGTCAAACATCCTATACATTCCTTCTAGCACCTTTCCTACATCATTTACTCTAGAGTTTATCTCTGTCTCTATATTGCTATCCACCATCACCTTTGACCTCATATATTTAAGGACCCACGTGATGTTCTCAGAAAATTGGAGGTTAGAGAGTCCTTCAAACATTGCCATGAAACATCACCTAAATTTAAGGAGCTTGTTTCGTGGCATTATCAGGAGGAATCAGAAGCCACCAGGTCTAATACACGTTCACAGGGTCCTTAAAGCACTCTACCTCCTCCAATATTTCACCATCTAGCATTTTATTCATCCTTCTATCCTCTGCTCCCCTCCTACATCTCACCAATTTGCTCTTTGCCACATAGCCTCTCAGTTTCCTCCTCCTGCACACCCGTCCAAACTCATGCACTAACATACTCAGTTCCTTTTCTGACTCCGCCACTAATGCAATATCACCAGCTAACAGTAATTGGTTTAGCCCCAACTCTCTACCTCTGCTGTCCACGAAACACCGTCCATATAAATAATTATTATCCCTTAATTCACGGGTGTAGTATTCATTCGACAGGATAGTTTTTAATTTGTAAAATCCCTAACAAACTAGTTTCGGAGTGATAACACTGCTGGTGGCAGCCAAGATGGCTGCCAATCCATCTCAGTCATTCTTGCTTAAACAGTGAGGGTGGAAGGACCTATTTTCATTACTCCTCTTTTCTTGTAATTATCATATTTGTATGTAAAAAGGCCAGTGACATTATATTTCATATTGTTGTGTTAACAAATGTGATTCCGACATGTTTTATAA